>JASTWP010003161.1:0-29009 GCA_030770255.1 Temnothorax ravouxi
AATTATCGCGCGGAATTGCGAAAACCAACGGTCCCACCGAGCACTCGAGAGAGATTCACCATAAGTTATTATGGATAGAGTATCATTGGAATAGAGTATCACTGGGTCTAATCAACCAAATCTTAAAGAATTATATACCAAATAGGGTCGGTGCACCATTTGTGGCCACTTCGAATCTTTCGAATTATTTAGTTAATGTTTGCGCTACGTAAATTGGAGGATTTTGTTTTTACGGTATTTGTGTTGGTCAAGCTACCCGCCGATGCAGAGTATAGAACTTGTTTTATGACAAAACTACGGTTTATAACCGAAGTATGTAAACTGTTGCATTTTCTTGTGGAAAACGTTAAGAATACGAAGTAAGTTAAACGTTATAATAATTGTGCAAAAGACATAATTGTGAGTAATGTTTGTGTAATTAGCTTGCGGAAAGTCTAAAAATTGACCTCGAAATGCATAACCACGTATTTGACTTCTATTTAAAAAATAATAATGGGTGTCGAAAACTATATCATGTATTAATATAATTCTCCATTTTTGGCCATGGGATGGCCAGAACTAGTTATTGCAGTGTTCTAGTTGTGGCCAAATAAATCATCCAGTGTATTGTTATTATTCGTGTAGATATACCTAATGCCTATACGACGTATGTATAAGTATTTGAAATACTTATACACCAATGTTATTGACCGAGGTTGTTGTGTATCATGTCTGGAGGACAAATTAGGTAAAAGTTAAATATGCCAAATATTATATAATAGTATGATTTATCGTTTATAATTTGTAATTAAAATGTCCATGAGCCGCCATGAGAATTGTTTAAACAATGATTTAACTAATAATGTTCAGGAAATTTGTACAACGCAAATATCAGTTATCTCAAACAGCAGAGAAGAAACTTTGAAAAACATTTTAGTTTATCCTGAAGTAAGAAGTCATCAAAAAAGAAAAATATAAATAAAATACAATTACCTTCAGTGATTACAAGTGACTGCTGGTTACAGTTAAAAAAACAAGAAGATTATTGTTTGAGACAGTTAAAAACAAAAAAAGAAAACAGCATTAGCGATAAAACGAGAAGAAAATTTAAGAATAAAAGCAGAAAAAAAGAGAAAAGGTCAATAGAAAAAAAGAAAAAACAACAAGAGAAGAAAAGAAAGAAGGATAAAATGATTACTAAAAAATTACAAATTGCTAATAAAACAAGAAAGTCTTAAAAGTAAAAACTCTAATAGATGAATTATTTCAAACAATGTTAATTTTTTGATATTTTTATTTTACAATTTTATTTGATATTTGATTTACAATTCTAATTAAAAAAAGTTAAGTTACTATTGATTGATGACGTATGAACCTTCATAAAATACATAAATTTTTTAAATTTTCGATATTAGTTGATAGAAGTTATGTACGATATGCTATATATATAATCTTTTATTAAAAATAAATATTAACGGTGAAAATAAATCATAATTTTTATCATATATACCTATTTATTCATTGTTTAATTAGAAATTAACCTTATAGCGAATTCGGGTGCTTGCACTAGTGCACACTGAGTGCGCACTAAGGCTTGTTCTTAATCAATTATTATATTTACAGATCATCTTAAATACTTCTTAGTCTATAAATAATTTTTACAGCATCCATATATGTAGATATTACAGATTGTTTTATTGGCTAAAAAGTTTTTAAATGTGTATTTAAGCGACTTTAGATATAAGAATAGATTATAAGCCTTATATATAGTGCGCACTCAATGTGCACTAGTGCAAGCGCCTGAATTCGCTATTAGTTTTATTATGTGGCCAAAACTAGTACTTATTGTGGCAAAAACTAGTGTTTTGGTGGCCAAAAACGGTGAAATCGGAACTTATAATATTATTTTTATTTTTGAAACATTTATTTAAGTTTATTTGTTTGCCGATCTTAAGTTTTTTATCTAAAAGATTCTTAAGAATATATTAAAGTAGTTAAAAGCGTCCCTGGTAGAAATTTTGACTAGGCGCTTGCATGGCACTGACCAGCGTGCCACACTGCCACTTCAGGAGCTGGCATGGCACGCTGGTAAGCGCCATCCGCGAAATCGTCACGTTTTGCCCGCTGGCGCCACAATGCTGGCATGGCTCTAACATGGCGCCAGTAAGGTACTATCATAATGCAGACATGGGACTAGCGTGGTACGTGCATGGCGCTAACATGGCGCCAGTTATATGATATTCACCCGGCATAAAAAAAAAATTATTTTTTTTCGAAATTTTATTATTTTATAACTAAATTTGTTTCTTAAGATGCAGTCTATGATTATAAATATTTTCTCGTATCTGAAAAATCTGAAAAAAACACTTACCTTGGTGGGATTCGAACTCGGGACCTCTGGATCGTGAGCCAACTGCCTTACGTGGTAGACTACTTCTTAATTTGATGTAAGTGTTATATATAGTCTACATATGTCATAGACAGCGCAAATATATAATTTTTTTAAAATCATCTTAAGAAACATAATAATTAAATCAATGAATTATTTCATGATAATAAAAGAAATAAATTTTATGTAAAAAATTTGTAAAACCTTTACCAGTAATACTTTTTCTATAAGGGAAGGTACTATCATAATGCAGACATGAGACTAGCGAGTTTTCAACGTGGCACGTGCATGACACTGCCCTATAAAAAAATACTTTTGAACTATTCGATTATTGATGAAAAACCTATTAAACACTATCATCGGTTTCACTAATAGTTTATAATAGTTTTTTCGCCAATAGTCAAATAATTCAACGGTATTTTTTAGTAAGAGTGATGTAGAGCTGGCATAAAATGTATTAAAATTTATAATTTATTAATTAATATGATTACATTTATAATAATAAGTAAAAGTGTATAATAAAATAAAGGTTATAAAATATTTACAAAAATATTTATAAAATACTGCTTTTAGGTTTTAACGGAACCCCCTTTGTGACGTCTCGTGCGAAAATTTCGTAATAATATAAGTTTATTAGTTCTTCTAAAATTGATTGGCGCCCAATTTAATTATTTATTATTTATTGCCGAGCTAAATTATTTATTTATAATTTATTTATTATTATTAATTATTATTTATTATTATTTATTATTATTTATTATTATTTATTATTATTTATTTTTATTTATTATTAATTATTATCATTTATTGCTGGATAAATTAGTAAAGCCCTGCTAGCCGAAGGACCCTGGCCGCGGCACACACACAGGTGAAGGATAAAATAATCCTGTCTCAATTTTAACGCACGTGCAGATCGATCGCTTCTAAAACAATTAAGAATAAGTCGATCTAGAAGCCAAAGAGAAGAATCTCGACAGCATCTAATGTGGCGCAAGTGTGGGCCGCATTAGAAACTCAGTCAAATTCAGACCTGCGCCCGTTTAATTTTATGTAAATGCCATATTAGGCGCGGACATGGCCCTGATATGGCTCTTTCCAGTATTTTAGGATAAGGCTGTGGCGTGGCAAACTAGCATGGCGCTGACAAGTGTCGTGGCGCCGGCAAGGCAATTTCTACCAGGGATAGTACAAATTATTAAAACACTGACTTATTTTAAAGACTATTTGTACTGTTTTTATGAATAAAATAACTTCTGAACTTAAATTACATGTTTGTATGTGGCATATTATCCACATAGTTGGGTAATATGCTACTTTGCAACACTTGTATTTCTGTCTTTTTAATAGTAAACAATCAAAATATTTTATTAAAGTCATATACAAATAACAGATAAAGGAAGAATAAAAGATGATCAGTATGTAAATATACTTCAAAGAGAAAGAAAAATAGGAAAAAAATCAAATTTTTTGTTAAGTGTGGCATATTCCCTGCAGTTATCCTATTTACTTTTTATTTTTATCCATTGCTTCAATAAATGTTACTTAGAATGTGATGCGATTTGGGATACGTTCCGAAATACTTTGATGACAATACTGAAAATCTAATATATGTAACGTGAGCTATAGATTTTTAGTACTGTCAGTACATTTCGGAATGCACTCTGGTTACAACTTTCAGCCCTATTTCGTGTTAACGCCCACTCTTTCCCTTTTACCACTTTAATCTTAGCGACAAGCCGCCGGACGGATGAAACTAATGTAAGACATGCAACGTTTTATTTCAGGAGCGGTCGTACCTCGTACCACAAGTGTGATAGAATCAGGCTTCTCCGAAAGTTAACAAGATCCTCTTTGAAATTTTTTTTCTGTGAAGAACTTAATTTTAATTATAATTGTGTACCTATGTGTATTTTATTTTGCGATGCGACAAGAAATTTGTAACTCGAGATCGGTGTAATGTAATATTCACTGAGGAATCATTGCTTTGAGCATGTAGGTTTTTAATTGAAAGTTTTGTCCATACTGGAAATACTTTCCAAATAAAAATAAATATGGTGGTCATTATCCGTTCCACGTGATAAAAAATTGGAATATATAGAGGAACATCGTCAGACAATAATTGGCAAACTATAGTGATCACAGGATCCTTCTTAGATACCCTAAGGGATCGCATGAAAGATGCCTTAGAGATCGTCCAAAAATGGTGTGAGATCAAGGGATTGATGGTTAACCCATCAAAGACCAATATAATGGTCTTCACTAGGAAATACAAACCAGAACCCATTGAGCCTCTTAAGCTCTGGGGGAAGGCAATCCCCTTTACAACCTCAGTTAAATACTTGGGACTACATATAGATACCAAACTCAACTGGAAAGTACACCTTGCAGAGAGCAAGAAAAAATTCTACACATGCATGTGGATGTGTAGAAGAGCCATGGGAAAGTCTTGGGGCATCAAAGCTCCCATAGCACTATGGTTGTACAAAGCGGTACTGTTACCGAGATTACTTTATGCATCTGTGATCTGGTGGCCCAGGACAGAAAAAGTGGAAGCAAAGAACCTTCTGAAAAGCCTACAAGGGAGTTACCTAAGGGCTGCAGTAGGGGCTATGAGGACTACCCCCACAGAGGCGCTAGAAATTGCACTCTGTGTGCCTCCACTGGACTTGGCCGTTGTAAACGCAGCAAGGAACACAGCATACAGACTAAGGTGTCAGGGTGAATGGAAAAATACAGGATTGGGACATACAAGGCTTGACCTGTTCCAAAAACACCCTTTCACCTTAAAGCAAGATAGAATTCTCAAAAAACATCAGTTGGTAAAGCATTTTAAGATACGAATACCAACTAGAAAAGAATGGTCTGACCGGAGGGGAGTCGGGGATCCCAATGGGGATCTATGGTTCACTGATGGGTCAGGCATTAACGACTGCTTCGGGGCAGGATTTTACGGGCCGAAGGAGAACCACAGGGAGAGTATTCCTGTGGGAAGCCACTCAACTGTTTTTGCAGCAGAGATAGTGGCTATCCTAAAGTGCACGGAATATCTGCTAAACAAAGACACGAAGGGAAGGAAAATAAACATCTGCTCGGATAGTAGAGCAGCCATACAAGCACTGGCAAAAACAACTACCGAATCAGCACTGGTTTGGGATTGCATGCTAGCATTAGAAAGACTATGCGGACTTAATAAGGTTACGCTAGTATGGGTGCCTGGGCATCAAGGAATATCCGGGAACGAAACTGCAGACATGCTGGCCAAGAAGGGAGCTAATGAAGCACCAATTGGCCAGGTGACGGGAATACCCTTTGCAGTAGGCAAAGAAATCATCAAAAGTCTCCTGAAAAGGGAACACCTGGCCAGGTGGGAGAAATCAAAAACCTGCCGCCAAGCCAGGACCTTGATGAAAGACAGCAGACCGGGTAGGACTAAAGAACTACTGGCACTGAGTAAACAGAAACTGAGAATGGCGTTGGGACTGCTCACTGGTCACTCCACCTTACTTAGAGCACACCTCTTTAATCTCGGGCTTGCGGAGCAAAAGGCATGTCGCCTTTGCGGAGACGAGAAAGAAGACAACGTACATATAATATGCCAATGCCCGGCATTTGTATGTAAGAGATACAAGATCTGGGAGCGCATGTTCTTAACCTCCCAGGATCTAGAAAATGCTAGGGTTACAGATCTGATAAACCTGGTACAGGGCTCAAGACTGTATCTTGAGACCTAGCAAAAAACGAGTGGGAAGGCACAAAGGATCAGCTAGATCTAGTGGCCAACAGGGACCCTGGTGGTACCTCCCACTTCTACTACTACTACTACTACTACTACTACCATTACAGTTACAAAAAAAAAAGTAAAGTCGTTGACAGTCTGTTACATATGTATAAGCCCTAAAAGATATGTGAGCTAGTAAGCGTGAGATGGCGTTGCTAGAGTAACGAAAAGCGGCATTAACACACAAGACCGTGGGCAGTAAACACGCGAATAAAGAACGAGTATTCAATTACGTATAGTGTTGTTAATGTGAGTTACCCCGGCCATCCCATATAACATTGGCGACGAGGAAAAACTAAAAACGACGTCATGGCAGGCGAGTCGAGTATTGCAGCGTTTAATCCGAACGAGGACCAACACGGCATATATCCAAGATGGGAGAGATGGCTCAGAGGCTTCGAGCTTTTTCTGCTGAGTAAAAATATAACCGAGACGCAAAGGAAGAAGGCCATGCTCTTACATTATGGCGGGATGGATCTACAAGACATATTCTACGCTATTCCAGACTGCGACGTGGTGATAGGGAATGAGGATCTGTACGAAAAGACAAAGAAAGTGCTAACGGATTACTTCAGGCCGAAATTGAACACGACGTACGAGCGACACCTTTTTAGAAATATGGTGCAGAAAGAAGACGAAACGGTCGGTCAATTTGTAACACGTTTGCGTCAGCAAGCAAAGTATTGCAGATTCGCTTCTATGGACACAGAAATTTGCGATCAAATTATTGAGAAAAGTCGTTCAATGGAAGTGAGGAAGCGTATATTAGAAAAGGGTGACATCGAACTGAAAGAAGCGATGGAGATTGCACAGGCGTTCGAGACGGCATCGGTTCAGACAAAAGCTATAGGAAATAACGTAGTGGCGCGGATTACGACAAAGAGGGAGAACGCACGAGGAAAATCAGACAGTTCCAGTTCCAGTGGTATTAAGTGCTACAGATGCGGTTATCGAGGACATGCACAATCAGACGAGAAATGTCCGGCTAGAAACAAGGAGTGTACGAAGTGCAGTAAAAAGGGTCATTTCGCAGCGATGTGCAGAACATATCGAGATCGAGCAGACAAACATGGCGATGGTTCGGACAAGCGGGACAAGAAGGAAATCAAGACGAACAGCAGCGCCAACAAGGAGGGAAGAAAGTCAACTACGGTGAAGCAGCTAAATGGCGACGCCGTGGAAAGAGACGACGACAAATATGCGTTCGCCTTAAAAGATAAGATATGCGTATTAGAACACGGAGAGGTAATATCAGCGAGCGTAGGGGGAATAGAAATTGATCTTCTAGTTGACTCGGGATCTCGATGTAATATTATGGACGAAAATACATGGGAATCATTAAAGTCAAAAGGAATAAAATGTGTATCGCGTAAGGTTAATAAGACCGCATTTCCATACGGGAAGAAAGACGGATTAGAGATTTTCGGTGAATTTGATTGTGAGATAAAGATCGGTAGTAAAACTGCATGGGCAATTTTTAAAGTGTTCCGAGGTAAAGGACAACCGCTCTTAGGTATTCAAACGGCAAAAGAGTTAAGTATTTTAGATGTCGGAGTACACTTACAAATCAATCAGATTGAGAACATTAAAGGTGACGTTAAGCTAGATAATAAACTTTTCGAGGGTATAGGGAAGTTGAAAGATTTTCAGCTTAAAATTTCGATAAATAGTTCGGTAAAACCAGTTGCTCAGCCGCGAAGAAGATTGCCTTATAAAATGCGTGATTTAGTTAAACAAGAGATAAAGAAACTGTTGCGTGATGATATTATCGAAAGAATAAAACGGCCGACGCCTTGGGTATCGCCAATAGTTCCGATAGTTAAAAGATCGGGGGAAATACGTCTTTGTTTAGATTTACGTGAAGTAAACGAAGCAATAACTCGTCAACGAAGCCCGTTACCTGTATTTGTAGAACTACTTGATAAAGTAAGAGGCGCGAAGTGTTTTTCAAAGTTAGATATTCGGGGAGCGTTTAATCAAATTGAGCTTGATAAAAATACGCGAAGTATTACTACGTTTAGTACGGATTGTGGTCTATTTAGATTTAAGAGGTTAGTTTTCGGTTTAACCTGTGCGCCGGAAATTTTTCAAGAGATATTGGAAGAGATTTTACGAGATCTGGAGGGAGTAATAAATAGCGCAGACGATATTGTGATTTATGGAAAGAATTTAGAAGATCATAATCGGAAACTTCAGAAAGTACTTGACAGACTCTTAGAGAAGGGTTTGACGCTTAATAAAAATAAATGCGTTTTTGCGGTTAAGGAAATTGAATTTTTGGGGTTCATAGTAAACGGGTCAGGTTATCGGTTAATGCGATCGAAAGTCGAGTCAGTACAGAATTTCAGAGAACCTGAAACGCCAGAAGAAGTCAGAAGTTTCCTGGGGTTGGTCAATTTTTGCGCAGCGTTTATTCCAAATATGGCGACAATTAGCGAACCTTTAAGAAGGCTTACGCGAAAGAGCGAACCATTCGTGTGGGGTGAACCACAGAAAATCGCATTTCAGATGCTGAAAGATAAGCTGATGGATGCAGAAACGCTAGATATTTATAATCCGGATGCGAGAACTAGAGTAGTTGCAGACGCTAGCCCGGTAGGTATAGGTTGTGTTTTAGCACAGGAACAAGATCGACAATGGCGAATTATAAGTTTTGCGAGTCGAAGTTTAACCGATTATGAGAGAAGATATTCACAGACGGAAAAGGAAGCTTTAACACTGGTCTATGCGTGTGAAAGATTCAAATATTGGCTTTTCGGTATTAAGTTTGAATTGGTCACGGACCATAAAGCCTTAGAATGTATATTTGCACCAAGGTCAAAGCCATGCAGCCGCATAGAGAGGTGGGTGCTAAGACTTCAAATGTTTAAATACAAAGTGATATACGAAAGTGGAAAGAGTAATATTGCAGATCCGTTATCTCGTTTATTAAAAACAGGTAATAACGAGGGGGAGAAAAGTAAGTGTGAGGACGAATTGTTTATCGCGTGGGTTGCAAAAGAGAGTGTGCCAAGAGCAATGTCTATTAAAAAAGTGGAAGTAGAATCGCGCGAAGATTCGTGGTTAGGTGAAGTTAGGCAAGCGATTGCGACAGGAAACTGGGATTCGTTATCCAGTACGCGGATAAAAGCAATTAAAGACGAACTTTGTGTGTACAATAATGTCGTGTTACGGGGAACGAGAATTGTCGTACCCAAAAAGCTAAAGAAACGAGTATTATCAATAGCGCATGAGGGACATCCTGGTATTGTTGCGATGAAGGATAGGCTAAGGAGTAAAGTTTGGTGGACAGGAATTGATAAAGACGCGGAAAACTTTGTAAAAACGTGCGAGAGCTGCCAAATAGTGCAAAAGACAGCTAATATCTCACCGTTGAAACCAAACGCGCTACCGGATAGTTCGTGGGAATGTTTAGCGATGGATCTCCTTGGGCCTTTGCCTTCCGGAGATTTCATATTCGTGATTATTGATTATTACAGTAAGTTTTACGAAATAGAGATAATGCAATCAATTACGTCGGCGGCGATTATTAATAGATTGAAGCATATATTTGCGAGATATGGTTATCCGAATAGGTTAATATCTGATAACGGGAAACAATTAGTGAGTGAAGAAATGCAGGAATACATGTCTAGGTGCGGTATTAAACTTATTCATGTAGCGCCGTACTGGCCCCAAGCGAATGGGGAAGTCGAAAGACAAAATCGCAGTCTTCTTAAATGCATAAAGATTGCACAGCTTGAACGAAAAGACTGGAAACAAGAGATATTAGACTATCTACTTATGTATCGCTCATCTCCACAAGCATCGACAGGGGTTTCGCCAGCGGAACTAATGTTCGGTTGAAAGATAAAAACTAAAATGCCAGAATTGCGAGGGATCAGAAATAATCTAGATGAAGCTATTAGAGATAAGGATGCGTGGAAAAAGCTTAAAAGTAAAGAGCGATACGATTTGCGAAACAATGCCAAAGAAAGTGATCTGAAATTAGGTGATACTGTTCTATTAAAAGCGATAAAGCGAGATAAATTAAGTCCGGAGTATGAAAGCGTTAAGTACGAGGTAGTTGATAGAGCCGGTGATAATGTAACGATTAAAAATGCGGATGGAAAGATGTTTAAACGAAATGTAGCACATGTCAAGAAGTTTAACCGTGCTGGGCCTAGCGAATTTGACGATGATATTGAAATAATATCGGAGCAAAATGTCAAAGTGAAAACCGAATCGGAGTCGCGGGAGGATTCTGTTGTTGCAACGAAGTCAGAACCAAGTGCTGATCTTAGTGTAGCGCAAAGTAGGCCTGTACAAGACAGAAAGTTACCGAATCACTTAAAGGATTATATAATGGAGTAGGTTTCAAGCAACTTGCAATTGTATTACTTATTACCAAAGACTTTACGTTAAGGCACAACCGTAATATAGATTATAAGGTAAACGTTTATTCTGAGAAAAGGGAGGATGTTACATATGTATAAGCCCTAAAAGGTATGTGAGCTAGTAAGCGTGAGATAGCGTTGCTAGAGTAACGAAAAGCGGCATTAACACACAAGACCGTGGGCAGTAAACACGCGAATAAAGAACGAGTATTCAATTATGTATAGTGTTGTTAATGTGAGTTACCCCGGCCATCCCATATAACACAGTCCATTACCAAAAAAAAGTACTTGTAACGGAGGGCGGCAGTGTGGTCTAGTGGTAGAGCGCCAGACTCGTAATCTGAGAAACCAGGTTCGAGTCCACTTGTGCACGTAAACATGGAATTTATTTTCCGAAAGCTGCGCCCTCCGTGCAAGAAAGACTCTTGTCGGCGCAGCAAACTGGGCTCCGTTTTTCGGGAAGAAACGTACGTTAAGCCGTTGGTCCAAAGGGTTAAGTAAGAGGAGAATGAAGGGTAGTGATGGATGAGAATTGTAACCCTAAGGGGATCGATTAAAACTTCCAAGTACTTGTAACGGAAACGGCGTTACAAATAACGCGTTACTTTCCAACCCTGTTATTTTTTCTGACTTTTTCTGAAAAATGTTTCAATTCATATAAAAAATCTGAAAAGTTCGGAGCATTCTGAGAAGTCTAAAAATTTTTATAGAAATTCTAATTAATAGTATAAAAAATTCTGAGACATTTTTTCACCATCAAGGATAGCATTAATATTATATCATGAGTCAATACATCGTTAATAAAATTTAATACATTCTATATATATGTCCCAGCTAAGACAACATCAAAATAACGCGAAAAATACGTGATTTTGATGACGACAACGTTATGTGACTTAACCCTCCGAGGTCACATCTCTATTTTAATAATGACGACACTCAGTAGTAATGACGGCACCCAGGATTCAGTCTCATAATTCCAATTAATGTGCACGTAAAAATTCATGAAACATCTTAAGGGTGTTGTTTAAAAAGTTGTATGGTGCAAAACCCGAAATGTACTCGATGAACAAAAATGTTATCATTTTTAGTCGCGATAAGGAATACACATCGAGGCCATACCTGGGTGGTCACCACCCATTTTATAATTTTCAAATTGTTTACCAAACAATTGACATGGCTTAAAGCCTTTCTACTGTATGGATCTTCAAGAGAGCGACTCAAACTAAGAATCCTGGGTGAAGGGACACTGATTATAAAGCCTATCTTAAAAATATTGGGCTTGAATTTTTGTCTGGGTGACCGCCACCCAGTGTGGCCTCGAAGGATTAAATGGAACGTAATTTTGATGTGATTTTAAATACTAAAATGATACGTCGTTACCATTACATTAAAAAGACTCAACGTCGAATATATAGTGCTTTGTGTGTATTTCCAAATATTGACATCCGATAGATAGCTTCCGATGAGATCTGTTTCTCGTACGTAAAATATGATGAACAGTAGTATAAGAACGGTACATAAATCAAAGTAAAGCATAACTTGTATCAGTTGTATTGTGGAATCCACTCTTACAGAAAGATGGCACACACTTTTAAATGCATTATTTTCAACATTGTGTACTAATATAAAATGTATTAAAACATATTATAGCGTTCTTATTTGTTTCACCCAATGTTAATAAAACATCCAAAAATGTTTTTAAAACAACTAAAAGACGTTATTATTACTTCACTTTTCAAAGTCATTATGATGTTGCAAAAATGACGTTAATAGACTGTGGCATAATTACATCACAAGTACGTCAAAATGACGTCTAATTCATGTTACTAATAACATTTACAATCCAAAGTCATGTTATTTTGACGTCACCTTATTAGCTGGAATGTAATATACATATAATTGTATTCAATAATGTGATATAATTTTCATTTTAATTAAGATTTAAACAAAAGATCAGAACAAAATTGTTGTAATAAAACTGTTCAAATAGTAAGTAAAAGTGTTTAAGTTTCAAGTAAAAAGAATGAAGCCCGAACAAAGTTAATAATTTATTTGAGCAATTTGATTGTGTTAAAATAATCAATTACTTAAGATATTAAGAAAAATTTGAGTAAAACCAGTACTCATTGCAAAAAAATATAGTTTTGATATGACTCATTTTAAGCTTAAAATCAGTAATAGGTAAACTTTCGTAGCTTAAACATAGTCTAAATAATTTAAGATTTGATTTTTTAATTTACACTGTTCAAAAAATTTAAGCTTTATTTTGAAATTTATATATTTTAATTATATGAAAATTCTTAGTTGTATAATGAGTGTATTAATTAATTGTTTTACTTAATGAGAATTCTGCAATACCTGTATCTGTCATATGCAATGGCAGCGTTTGTCATACCAGCTCCAATTCCACTAACCGATCCAATAAAGGCAAAGATCTGACATCCTAAATGACCCGTAGCAAATCCGGTATTAAAAGAATTATATATAAATATAGGTGTCTTGAGCATCATGAAAAAATCGCAAAATGCCAGATTCACCACAAACAAATTTGAAGGAGTTCTTAGTGATTTGGCTCTAAAAACAAAAAAAATTTTTGATATAAAATATAAACAACGTTCGACATAATAACATGCTAAGTTTGGACATTTTTAAATTATAATGTACTGAAGAAAGAGTCACAACTAGATAACTGGGAAAATAAAGATTAATTCTTAAAAGATTTTGTTTATTGTTGAAGTCTGCATCGTACAGCATTATTATCTAAATTAGACAATATTATTGTCAATATTCAACTGATGGTATGCGAAACTTACGAACAAAATATCCAGATAACCAGTCCATTTCCGAGTAGCGCTACAAAAGTGAAAAGTATGTATACAATGGCCAGCAAATAATGAAGGGAGGGATTAGGTTCGGGATAGATCAGCCAATGTTCCGGTATATAAACCAATTCTTCCTCAGGGATATTCCATCCCAGCAATCGTGGTGATCCTGGTGATAGAATTCTTGCCTCCCAATGAATACTTCCGTTGAACATGTCGATTTGATAGC
Source organism: Temnothorax ravouxi (assembly GCA_030770255.1). Taxonomy (NCBI): domain Eukaryota; kingdom Metazoa; phylum Arthropoda; class Insecta; order Hymenoptera; family Formicidae; genus Temnothorax; species Temnothorax ravouxi. The sequence continues at coordinate 13,577 of JASTWP010003161.1, forward strand.
GTTTAGCTTTACTTCACTTCTCTGTATTGTTGAATCTTTATATGCATTGCGGTAATCAACTTCAATCCCACAAATTCATGAAACCTTAATCCATCCAAATCCAAACTTAGATGGCTTCCGACGAAGATCAACTAAAGATAATCCTCAATTTGCTGATGGTCACCGTATGTATGCTGCTGTGTTACGTCAGTTTTAAATCAAATTATGTACGTATTATAGTAGCAGAATCCCTATTGATAAACTGATAAAGCGTTGATTGTGATTGAACAGTTTTTGAGAATTCTTGAATTAAAAGAATATTCAGTAGTTTTCATTAAAAATATATATATTTTTTTTAAGAAATTGTATAGAAATATTTATGTTATAATGTGTGTCCATAATAATGTTAAATAGAAAAAATTTTATAATAATTTGTAAAAATGTGTTATCTGTGTGTAGATACTACAAATAATTAATATAATCCTAAAAGTAAAATTTTTTATTTATCTCGAAAAATAATTAATATGTACATACACAATACTAAATATACATTTATAACACTATATAGTTAATAATTAATATATAACAATATCTTTTAGTTCGCTTATCATGGAATACTATATGGAATCTGTGACGTGACAAATGTCACGTCCCCTGCCTCAGATAGGAGCTCGACCGAGGGAGGCGTCAGGGATGGTGCCTCCGCCCGAGGCGGGCGGAGGGCAAGCGTTTTAGGTTAGAATTAAGATCTTTTGGCGAGAATTTTAGGTATCGAGGGAGCGCAGAGCAGATGGCCAGGGTCACGGAGTTTGTAACGGCGTATGCCGCAACGAGGGACTTACAGGTGGACAGCCGGAAGCTTCCGAGGGCGGACGGTCGACGGGCGAATTACGCTGGAGCCCACTGCCGGAACATCAGCTGGCCTGTCAAGGCACATAAACAGTTCACAATAAAGCACTGCAGCCCAAAAATGGAGGACCCGAGAGGGGAAACGCTCCGACGAAGGTCCCCGTCAAGGAACGGGGTCACCACCGGGATACCGCCAACGGTCGGCGAGCCATGGCCCGTCCAGCCTGGCCGTCGGACAACCGGGTGATGAGTCGCGGCCTGGACCTGGACAGCCGGTCTCACGTAAGCGGAATTTAAAGCTACCGCCGGCGGATGGAAGCAGATGCGAGGAGCGCCCTCGCAAGGCGCAGCAATCGCCTAGGGGGATTGCTAACGTGCCAGGGCGCAGCACCGACCGGGCTAGTGTAGGGTTGTGCGCAGCGGAAGGTTAATAACGAGACGAGATATAACTTAATAATCACTATTTAATATTAATCTCTATCTCTGTACAGTTGGACTATTTTCGTATTACGTGTCGCGACTTATATCGGGAGGAGACTTGGCGCGTGAAGAGTTCTCGAGAAGACGGTGTGTAACTAACTACTAGATAAGCAACTGCGTGTTAGAAGTGTAGCGTGAGTGTAAAAGGTGTGATTTAGTGTTGCCAATATCCCTACACTAGAGATACCGGCGCGCGCGGGCGCGCGCGGGCCCAGCGTGGTCCACGCGTGGTTCCGCCGGGCCGCGGAAACGCCACACGCCACTGTCGTGCAAGCCACCACAAAGAGAGGTACCATCCAGCCCTCCGACCAACGACGACAAGCTGCCGGATAGGACGAAAGATTGTAAGGCCACTGCTCAGCCCTCGTCAAGTAAGGTAGCCGCGATAACAAGATCTTCCCGGGAGTCGCGTTGTGCCGCGGGAAATAGTGATTCGCCGTAGAGACGCGCGTGGAATGCAGTTGCGATCAAAGAATACCGCGGGAGGATCTGACCGGTAGCATTGATCGCCATTGCCCGTCACGGGGATTCGAACGGACGGCCGCCGACAGTCAGCGTGCGTGTAATTGTTTAATCGTCGTCCGTCTAATTTTATCGTACGGGGACGAGTCGCGTTGAAAATCGGTAAAGATTTGCGTTGTGAGGATCGTGAGCATCACGTGATCGCGCCGTGGCGCCGGGCGCCCCTGAGTTTTGCGCCCTTTCGGGACTCGCGTAATCGGGAGATTCGCTGGTCATTCGGGACTCGGAGATTCGCTGGTCATTCGGGACTCGCGTAATCGGGAGATTCGCGGTCATTTGGGACTCGCGTGATCGAGCGATCTGCGGTCAATTCGGGAAGTTGCTCTCGCGCGTGCGAGAGCCTCGCGATTATCGTTTCCGGTTAAGTTCGCGTTAATTTGTAAGTAAGTTCGCGTTAATTGTAAGTGGATGTTCTTGCGTTTGTTGGTACTGACTTTTACGTTACTAGTAAGTGTATGTTCGTGCGCTTCATATATCGGGATTAATGGCTCCCGGCTGTGCCGCGTATGTTCGTGAGTAAATTCGAGCGTATGTTGAGAAGTCCCGTTGTGTATAATGGCTCACGGTTCTGTCGCGGTCAATTGTAAACGAATTGCGTTAGTTGTAAGAGAATAAATTCGTGCGTTTCGGGGCAAGTAAAGGCCCTCAGTTAGTCCGCGTTTGATCGTCAGGGCCAAAGTCGTCGCAATTTGTGCTGAGAATCATCAGGGTACGAAACGGATAGGAATTGCTGAGCAATTCGGCGACGGAATGAGTATTGCGCTCGTGGGGTGACACGGAACGCTAACTCGGATTCTACTAGCTCGCCGTGGAAAACGACTACCTCATTACACATGTTATCCGCTTGTTTAAATATATTTGTCTTTGTTACTGTTATTCGAGTGTGTTAATTGCGCTACGCTCCCTCTCCTCTTTCAATCGCGATAAATCAAAGAAACCCACGCCTGAGAGAATTGCGATCTCGTATATCGTGGTGTGAGGAATCGCACCTGGCGCCCAACATTATAAGAAACTATTCAGTCGAGCTACCATCTGGGTTTCGGAGAAACTTATCGCGATTTAAGAATATAATTACAGACAACGTTAGAAATATAGGCAGGCGAGACCGGGCGGACAACGTCGTTGTCGTCACAAATCATAAAAAAATCATATATTAATTTTATCATGTTCTCTGCCTTCTCTCTCAGCAGATTTATCGGTCAAAGTATACGCTGGTAAATAAGATGAAGGGTTATTAATATCCATTAACAATGGATTTTGCACCGTAGTATTTCTATTGCCGATACTCGTGTATCCTTGATCATAAAGTGAGCAATAAGGAATATTGTGCTTTAATAAGAATGCCCACACTTGATTGTACGACCAATGCAAGATAGGATTTATACGCATCAACTGTGGCCAGCTCGGATCGGTGGGTGTAAATGCTTGTAAATTTTCGGAACCTGGATCACCTTTCCTTGTACCCATAAGAGCTGCTTTCAAATCATGTTTTTCTTTCAGTAATGTAGATAATGCGGACTGAATCGGTCGTTGCATGCGTATTATCTCCAAACCATAATATTGAGCAGCTGATTCCACAAACGCTTCTACCTATATAAATATATTAGAATATTAATAAATGCATATAAATTCTATTTGTGAGAAAAGGATAAATTTATAATAAATAGTGCTTATCAATAGTAAATTGAAAAAAAAATTAATAAATGTAGATCGAAGAATCAATCTATCAGATTTAGATTGCTATTTCCGGGAAAAAAAGATCATATATATGTCTTTATTTCAGCTATACGCCAAGAAAGGACTTGGTTTACAATTCAAACTTACAACACGCATCCATCCACACCTCATCCATCTTTCCTCTTTACATACATTCTTTACATATCTTCCTCTTTTTTTTCCTTTATCCTATCTTTTTTATAGCATTCTTCTCTCCTTTTCCATAATCTATTTTATATTTAACACCTTTCCTTTTTTCATTCTAAAGTCATCGCATATAATCAATAATATTTCCTTGTTATTCCTACCTTGATTCTCAAACCACATACTTGTAACATTGCACTCGCTTATGTAATGCTCTAATAAGTTGTTCCTACCTATCTTGCAGAATCTACACTTCATATCTTCTTTATCCAGTCAATATTTATTTGTGTCCTCTAAATTGCCGCACCTTAATTTTACCATCGCTCTAATCTCATCTTCTGTTTTTACTTTATCCAAGTTAGCTTTTAATAAATAACTGGGTGTCTTGTTTCTCGCCTCTATTTCTTTGTACCTTGTATTATACCTTGCCTCTGCTATTTTACTGTTTATTATTTGCCCTTGAATGTCCTGTTCCCTTATTCTTACTAAGCCTTCAGTATTTTTACCTTCATTATTTAATTCTTTTATTACTTCAAAGCTGCAACCATTGTTATTATAAAATCTTTCTCGTTTTAAATAATATAAATTCCTTTTCTTTTTAGCCATTATGTCCTTTTCATCCCAACATGTTTTTACTAAACTTCCGTCTTTTTTCTCTGCTTCTTTTCTCTCTTACCTCATGGCTCTTATACTCCAACTAGTTTCTCTAATCCTAGTTCCCTTAGTATTACATACCTCGGTGTGCAAAAATCTAGTCTAAATACCCATCTTACATAATTCAACATGACTTTTTCCAACTTTTTTTTTTCACACCACCCCCATTTACCTCTACTCCGTATTCCATTACACTTTTCACTAGGTACTTAAAAAGCGTCCATCTCCTATTAAAATCATCTTTGCATAATCTTTCTCCTAAACCTCAGACCCTATTTGCAGCGATCCTTCCTTTTCTATTCAGTTCTTTTATATGATCGACATAATTACCTTTCCTATTAAACGTGAATCCCAGATATTTGAACGTTTATACTTCCTCTATTATTTTATTGCTCCATTTCCATGTCTTTCTACCTTTTTTACCTTTACTATTAAATACCAACACTTTAGTTTTTTCTGTACTTAATTTTAGTTTCCTTTTTTTAAAAAATCTTTTTAACATGCTCATCATATCTAGTAAAGCCTCTCTGTTTTTTGTTACCAAAACCATATCATCCGCGTATGCTAATAACCACACTCTCACTCCTCCTAGCTCTACCCCTCCTATACCCCCTCCCGCTTTTCTAAAGCTTTATCAATGTCCGCAATGTATAAATTGAACAGGGCAGGACTCATCACACAGCCCTGCCTTACACCTTTCTTCGTCTTGAAGCACCTTGTGAACCCATCCTTCGTCCTTATTGTCACCTCCGTCTTTTTGTAAATTTTTTTTATCCTGTTTATTAAACTGCATTCCACTCCTTTCTTTTCCATTATCTTTCATAAAATTTATCTGTCAACGTTGTCGAATGCTGCCCTTAGATCCACAAATATTGCAAAAATCTTGTCTTTCTCAATTGCCATACCTTCCTCTTTCTCCCTTTGCACTATATGGTTCAAGATAAATATGCGACGGCCTGACTTTATCGAACGCGGGCTAGCCGGCTGGATCGGGAGTTCGATGACAGGCCCAGAGACAATAATCAATTTATAGCACACGGATTAATTCCTTTATTTAGCTCGAGGCTCGGGATTATACATAGATCGTAATTCCACGCGGCAGGTTACAATTGGTAGTGCATCTGCACTCGGGTGGTAGCACGAACGTGGGCTTTACAGAGAAAATGACGCAACGCGGTATATTTACAAGCGGCAGTGCATGTGCACTCGGGGTTTTAACGGACGCGGGGTTTCAGAGGAAATAACGCAACGCGGTATTTCTACAAGCGGTAGTGCATGTGCACTCGGGGTTTTAACGGACGCGGGTGGTCTAAAAGACAACGCAACGCGGGATTTTACAAGCGGGGACGCGACCTAACGGGGGTTAAGACCGTGGGCACGGGGAAACGCGATAGGTGCAACGGAGGATTGCGGAGTCCCGGGGCTACGGTTGTGAGAACCCTCGCTACGAGGACGAGCACGCTCGACCTCGCGGTGCCGTAGCCGTCGGGAGTACGGTGGAGTTCGGAGACACTCTGAGAACCCTCAGTAGAGACCCACACTCTGGACCTCGTTTTACGTGTCGCCCTAGGATAGGGAAGGTAGGCTTCGCCAGGAGTAGCGGAATGCTGTGGTGTAGGCGAAGTGTCGTCTCGTCGAGCGCGCCGGCTTATATATCGCTCGGCGCGGCAGGCTCGGCCGGCGGGAGGCCGATCGTCAGGCGAGTTGCGCGGTGGTGGGAGCGGCGCGATCCTGTGCGCTCGCTTCGGCGGGGATCGGCCCCCGTCGGCGCTCGTTAGCGTCATGCGGGAAGGCCCCGGTGCGGCGGATTTCCCGCGCACACGGTGCGTTTTGATAGTTTAAAAAATGGGCGCACCGCGCCCTGTCCTCGCCCGACGGGTGATCGGTCGGGCGGTATCCGGCGGGTGGTAGCCGGGAACGATGCCTTGTTTTTAGGGGCGCATCGTTACAAATATGTTGTCCATCTCGTAGACCTCCCTTTCCTAAAGCCGGCTTGGCTGTCAGGTATCATCCCTTTCATCTCCATTATTTCCTCCAATCTGTTCTATAGAATTTCCGCATATACCTTGTATGCAGTGCACAGCAGAGAGATCCCTTGATAGTTGTCTGTTCTCTTTTTATCCCCCATTTTATATAGGGGGACAACTATACTTGTTTGTCATTTGTCGGAATTTTACCTTCCTTCCAAATAAGCTTCAACAGATCAGTTAGACCTCTTCTTACTGCTGCGCCACCATACCGCCATGCTTCCATTGGGATTCCATCAACACCTGCAGCGTTGGCTAACTTCATGTTTCTGACTGCCCTCACTATCTCTTCCTCTTAGAACTTCCTTTCTGTATCTTGAACCTGTTCCTTATTTCTTCCTTCTGTTCCCATGTCACGCACCTCCAACGCCTCTTCCCTTACTTCCATCTCGGACCCACCTAATAAGTCCATGAAGTAACTTCTCTAGTTCTCTCTCGGAATATTATTCTTTTTCCATTCTTTCTTCTTTCTTTGGCTGTTTATGTAGTTCCTTTTCTTTTCAATTCAATTTTCTTAATTTCTTCTCTTCCCTCTCTCTCTTCTCCATCCTTTTCCTCTCTAACCACCCCTTCAGGCATTTCTTTCCTTCCAAATAGTCTTCCTTACCTCCTTTTCTACTTCTCCATCTTCTGTACTTTCTTTTCACCTTCCTTTTATTTCTGGTACAGCTCCTATCCCACCAATCTTTGTGCCCTATTTTCCTTCTCTTCTTTATTTTGACTTTTTTATAAACTAAGGCTCCAAGGATCCAGTTTTTTATTTTCTCCCATTTTCTATCCACCGACTCTATTTCCTGACTTCGTTTTCATTTCATATCTCCGTCCTCTCCCTGTATAATTTCCTTGCCTCTTTGTTCCAACATATGATCTTCTTTGACATATTCTGTTCTTCTTCTTCCTCTTCTGTCCACCCCTCTATTTGTCTCGTATTCTCCTCTTCCTTCAGTAACAAGGTCAAAGGCAAATGATCCGAGTCCACCCTGTGCCCTATTCTAAATTCCAACACTCGTTCTTGCACACCATCGTTTACAATTGTATAATCGATTACCGAGCACCCTCTCGCACCCACAAACGTATATTCCCCATCCCAATCCCCCTCTGTACATCCATTCAAAAAATACTATTCTTTTTCATTTATCATATCCACAAAACTTCTACCGCCATCTCCTATGACTTTATCTTTACTCTCTTTTTCAAAGTCATACTCATCCGCCTTACACCCTCCTAAATTTCTTATTCTAATATTAAAATCGTCTCCTATAATAATATCCTCTCTTTCGCATCCTTCGCATTGCTCTATTATTTTCGCCATTATCTCTTCCACATCTTTCTTTGCTCCTACATTATATACTGTAAAAATATTTAGCCCCTTTTCCTCTTTTACCATTCTCGTTCGCGCAATACTTTCTGTAATCATTAGACTTTCATTTTTCTCCTTATCTGACCCCCAGTCTTTGCTAATGCCTATCAGTAAACTTCCCTTCGCCCTACCCTTCTTTCTTTCCCTTACAGCGTTAATGTTTTTCCAGCTGTGTGTTTCCGGCAATCTACCCCTAATTCTATCCCTTCCTTTATCCTCTAACCATGTTTCACATAACCCTATATAATCGAAACCTAATATTATGTAATTTCAAAAATCTTTGTCCTACCTCTCGATACCCGAAACATTCCAAAAAATTATTTTTCGCCTATTTTCATTCTTCAGCTGCTTCACTTTGCCGACCTCCATTCGTGTTGTTCGCCTGTTGTCATCTTGAGTGCCATAACTTGCTGGTTCTCTTCTCCAAACTTGGCAGCCATCTAGAAATTTTCCTTTTCTATTAGCTTATTTTCCTCCTCGCTCCATACATACTTTCTACCTTGTACCTCTAGCTTCCTATAACCTATTTTCACCCATTTTCCTTCTGTTTTTTCTTTCCATGCCTTTTCCTTTATTCGTCTTTGTACTTCTCTGTCCTCAAAGGTCAGGTCGTGATCTATAAAAGTTGTCTTACTTCCCAGCTTCTTTTTCACCTTCATGATGTTATCCTTCGATTTCCAGCAGTCCATTTCAACTATTACTATCTCTCTTCCTTTTTTGTCTGTTGACCGCATCTTCTTTACGCCCGCTTTTGCACCAAACTCCCTCTCAAGAAACGTCTCCGCTGTGTCCATTAATAAGCTCTTGTTTTTCTCTTTATGTAATCCTTTGATCACTATATTATTTTTCTTTTCCTTCCTTTTCTTCATATTTCTTTCTTTCTTCCTAACCATCTCCTTCACCTTTCCCACAATCTCCTCCATTTTACCGCCGGTCGCCTCTTCCGTTGTGTTTTCACTCCTTCGTTCGATCTTCGATAGTCTCCCTTCTATCTTATCCATCCTTTCCTCTATCTTTCTTTTTTTTCTTCATCCCTCTTTTAAGACGCTCATCTTCTCTCTCATCTCTCTCATCTCGTTCCTCAGGTCCCTCATCTCGTCTCTAATTTCTCTCAGGATTGCTAATAGCGGATCTCCTTCCTCATCTCTCTTCTTCCTGCAGCACTGACTCCTTCTTTCGATTTGTCTAATCCTGGTGGCGTTCTCACAGTCTTGTTATCTCTCTTAAAAATTTCCTTCACAAGTTGTTCTTCTCCTCTCTTTTCCTCTTAGCTTTTGCTAACTCACATGCCGTGCTGTTGTCACTTGTCATAAACTCCAGTATGCTGATCGAGCTCGATCTTTCTCTCATTCTTAACTCCTCCTTCGTAAGTCTTTCTCACTGCTTAAGCTGTAGCCGAATTCACATCTTCATTCCTTATTGCTACCTTCTCACTCTCACCTGCCTCTCCCTCCATCCTGTACGTCACTCGTTCACGCTCTCCTTCTAGTCAATTCTTAACCGCTGCCTATATGCCTAGACTGTTCCGTCTAGTGTCGCTATCTACTCTATGTGTGACGCAAAACTCGCTCTTTTTTGGAACGCACAGCGTTATTCTCCCGCCTTCTGTCACCTAACCTCTCCCTCTCTCTAAAACATTTAGCACTCTTTTCCTTCACTAATTAATATTTCCCTGCTACATCTATTATCCTATTTTAAATTTAAGTTCTTCTTTCTACCTTTCTATCGGTTTAACGCCTATCTCGCCTCCTATTTCCCTCTAAACTCTCGGTTAATTTATCCGCAACTCTCACACGCATGCACAACACACACGCTCCACTAACCAAGTCCAAAAAAAAAAGATTATATAATTATATGATATATTATATGTGATTATATAAGAAATTTGATACTTTATATAAAATTATACATTAGTCCATCTGTCATTATATATGGACATATATGTATGTATAATTCCAAATAGGGGAGACCGGGGCGAAGTCGTCACCGGGGTGGAGTCGTCATTGCAATTATCTCGAAATCTGTATGTTGTGTGAACTCGCCATTAATAAGCCTCTTGCACAATAGGCGATAGCGATAGCGATAGCGACAGCGACAAAGTTACCGACGAAGCTGTAGCTTTGTCGGCAACTTTATCGCTGTCGCTATCGCTATCGCCTATTGTGCAAGGGGCTATACTGTTAACGCAGCTTATGGTACCCACGTGACCAACGGAGTTTAATGAGGCTATATGTGCCATGTTGTGATTCTTATCGAGGCAAACGTGTTTTCGAAATTAAAATTTTTTGTGCATAGAAAATTTGTAATATCTTAAATATTATTGTGTCTCCGAATCTCAAAGTAAGTGATTCTGAAGAGTAATGCATGCTGAACACGAATACAGTAAAGTTTTTTTATTTTCATTGATTTCTAATATTTTATGAGCGACCGAACTTGAAACTTGTGTCTGGGGCGAAGTCGTCACCAAGCCATATCATGGAGGCTTCCAGCGAAAATCAAAGTCAAAAAAGCAGCAGTGGTCGGATTCCGGCGAGGACTTGGATAATATGTGCTGCGTGTGCTCAGAGATGACAGATAGAGCTGACGAGAAATGTGCGAACGTAGGGCACATAAGTGTGTGCGCTTTTCTTGTAATTATTTTCCACCATCGTGTTTTTAATTAATGTTTCCATTTTTCTATTAAAAAATAATTAATAAAATGTATTCTATCATTTTTTATGATCGGAATTATGAATTTTCATCTAAAATTTAATCCGAGAATGGAGTGACGACTCCGTCCCGGGAATTTAGACATTTCAATTTTTGCACCTTTGTCGTTTTCACTCTATACCAGTTGAACAAAGCGACGTAAACCAAAAATGTCCGTATAAATTTTGTAGCCAAGGGTTTACTCTTTACAACGGTATACCACATTTTACTAAAATTATTTGTTTTGTTGTTAAAAATCGGCACCAAAAAAAATAGTGACAACTTTGTCTCGGTCTCCCCTATAACTAGATATGAACAATATCATATATCCACTCATGTATAGATACATATAAGATTCATATGGAAGTATATACAACTCTATATGATTATATTATAATTTCATATATAGCGTTATATATAAAAAGCAAAACCGTACTTATATATATGATATCATATATAATTATATATGACTATATATAATTATACAAGCGATTAAAATATATTTAAATATATATAATGTTTCATATACAATTTGTCATGATTATATATGACTTCTTATAATTTATATATAAATTATATATAAATGCGTTTATCCACGTAGATTAAATATAACACAACACACATGTGCATTATATTTATTACACTTTTAAATTTGGATTATCCGATAGATGGCATCCGATAGAATTTGTTTTTCGTATTTAAAATTTGACGAACAGTGGTATAAGAACGGTATCGAGAGACACGGCAGCGTCTCACGCCAAGCAGCGCCAAGTTATAATATGGGATAAATCACTTCACTTTTGATTCTATAGCTTTTAAAAACACTTAATTTATCAATACTTTATTCTATTTATCAATACTTTATCAATTATTCTATTTATCAATAATTTATCAATACTTTATACTATTGAAGTTAACAGTTCTTTTTCAATATATATTGACTATGTGTGGTCATGTTATATATAATTATACATATTTATATATATGTAATCTCATTATATATGTTTATATATAATAATTATATATAATTATATATAATCTTTTTTTCACGAGTTGATAAAGCTAGAGACCCTCAAGTAAGAGTCTGGCCACTGATCGACTGTGTGACGATTGGTGTTGCCAAATCATGGCAGAACCAATCCAAAAAGGTGTGCAAATTAGAAACTTGCATATTGCTTCCCCATCATTACAGATCGCTACCATTGTTTTTATTTTTATTTAGCTCACAAAGCTCGTCTTGTGAGGAAACTTGTATTTATTTGATGCATAATTATTAGTATTTATTATGTATTTATTTGGCTTTTTTATAGAGAATGCTTTATAAGCGAAATAAAACAGGAGTAATGGCAGCGATATGTAATGATGTGCAAGTTTCTAATCTACACACTTTTTTTATTTTAAATTTAACCTTTTTATGAATTGAAGGGTCAGCTTAGTAGCACAAGTGGGGTTTTACAATCAACGCAATGTTAAATCGATGTTGATTTTGGAAGTTTAGACTACATGGTCCATGTATGGACTTCGCATATGGTATAAAGCTGGATCTAATCAACCAAATCTTAAAGAATTATATATGAAATAAAGGTAGAAAAGATTGTAGAATATAATAGAATTAGAAAATAGCCCGATATCTTAAAATTAGCGAAAGTTGGAGCAAGCACGGACATTTCTCAAAAATAAGAAAGAAAAAAAGGGCTATTAGGGTCGGACGCGGTTCTTTGTGCGTGGAATCAGTTTATTTGTTTTCTTAAAGTACATTGAAAAAAAAAACGTTTACGTTATAATACACGTTAATTCGAGTCTGTAAGCTCACCAGTTGACATGGAGAACGTGCGGCAAATCGCTTGTTAATGCTGAGAATGGCTCAAAAATGAGCCAAAACGTTTATTTTCAATGTACTTCAAGAAGACGAATAAACTGATTCTACGCTCGAAGAACCGCGTCCGACCCTAATAGCCCCTTTTTTTTCTCTTATTTTTAATTCTCGAGAGTCATTCTATGATTTTATTTCTCAAAAAATTAAATATTTTATTAAAAAAGAATCACTTTACCGATCATCGCTAAATTCAATAACTTTCCTTCAATAATAATACTCTACATTAAAAAAAAAATTGAGCCTGATATCTCAAACTTTGCGGAAGTTAAAGCAACCACGGACATCAAATCTGTACGCACGCACGCACACGAACATTTAAAAAATGTAATTTTTCGCCGTTTTAGAACATTCTGAACACATTGGCAAAAAACTGAAAAATAAAATTTTTTCACGAAAACAAAGCTTTCTCTATGAGGAAGCGGCAAAACTTCCGAAAACGTCCGTGCTCCGATTTAGGTCAAACTTTGTAAATAGGTTTCTCTTAGATAAAAAAAGACATATACTAAAAGGATTTTTAGCGACTCAAAAGTTAAGCAACTTTTTAAATATTTTTTCATATTTTTTTCTTATGTCTTATGTATTATTGTATGTACAGTCTATTATTGTTTGTGTGGAATGTTGAAAAACCACGCGTGGAAAGTTGTAAACCCATGTGGCAACTCGTCTCGCGTGGAAAGTGTATACGTGGAGACAGTAGGTTCTGCCCTCTGCAAGGAGCTCCACTACCGTTAAACTAGACACATAGTGTGCCATGCAAAGTACATGGACTTTCTACGCATAGAAAGTTGTAAACCTATGTGGCAACTCGTCTCGCGTGGAAAGTGTATGCGTGGAGACAGTAGGTTAAAAATGTTAAAAAAGTTACTTAACTTTTGAGTCGCTAAAAATCCTTTTGGTTTTTCTTATCTAAAAGAAACCTATTTATAAAGTTTCACCTAAATCGGAGCACGGACGTTTTTACTAAAATCATTGCCTACAGTTGTAGAGGCTGATCTCTTTCTTCTTGAGGAGGCAAGAGCAACAGGTGCGACACTTGGTGATTTTGAAAATATTTCATCCAACTCATCATAGAATTTACACGTCTTCGGAGCATTCCCAGACTTAGAGTTATGGTCCTTAACAGCCATGTACGCCTTCCTTATGTTTTTCCACTTGTTTTCAGTCTGAGTGGCAGTACCCTGCCGAAAATGTTCGATTAAAACCGATTAAGACAAAATCCATTTTAATCGGTTTTAATCGGTTTTAATCGGTTCAATCCGCGCCCGGATTAAAAAAGTAATCGATTTTAATTCCAAACTAATCAGAATCGGTTTTAATATTGCTTTTGCAGATTATTTCCAATCCGAAATCATTACATTCTAATCCATATTGTTGTCAATCCAAAATAAACACTAATAATCGGATGGATATATAATCCAAAATAATCCGCCTAATTTGTATATTTCTTTTCAAGAGATGAGTCCGTTTTAATTACAAAAACACCGATTCAATAAAATCGGTTGTAATCCATCTGAATCCGATTTGCTAGGAAAGACAACATTAATCCGTTTTAATTCGAATTTTGCGATTGCGCGTATGCAATTTCAATCCGTTATAATAATATCCAATTTTAATAATTGAGTTGATTTTGTAATCCGGTTTAATCCAAAATTTATCAATTTTGGGGATAAAAACTAAATTGATTTGAATGCAATAAGAATCAAATTTATATAGTCTGTAATAAAGCAACAGTAATTCGTTTGAATTTGAAATTCTCCGATTTTTTAGATAAAAAGAAAATCGGATATAATGCAATTAAATCAAATTTTTGTTATAATTATATTTGACTGTGTGTATATAAATAAAGAAACAAAATTGTATTTATTACAAAGTTTTATTTATTATTGAATTTTAAATGTATTCGGAGGTTTGCATAAATATCTACAATATCCAACATCTATGTGAATAAGCTTACTTTTGACATCGCTTATGGGAACTATTGAGCTGTGTACATAATCTTCTGATTCTATCCTATCCATGTACGACACTTTAAACGGTTTATTGGAACTAATTGTAATTTTTGATATTTGCATGTGGCATTTATTATTTAATAGAATAATGTGCATTATTTGACCATATTCGCCTGAATGTAACTGGAATTATTGTATCGTTCGTTCTTTTCGCTTTATTGCGATACCTCTGGCTATAAAATACAAAACGCCTCTAACGATGCATTTTTTATATGCTTTATACATTTTATCATCGCATTTTACGCTATAGCATTTGCCAATAAGAATATGACATTGTTGTCATCAGATGTATCAAATTTTGATAAATGTTTATATTTTGAAATAAATGTCTGTAGTAGTCAGACACGGCAGAATCATATCACAGTAATCTACATTATCCGTTAGAAAGTGCAGTATCTCCAAGGACTTTTTCGACATTTGCTGGTCAATTCCGTTTGGACCATTCATACATTGTTTTAATTTATATATATTACTCTCGAAAGGAAATGTAGAAGTCGACCACAAAGGACCCGTTTTTTTTACCGACTTCACTATGTGCAATAAAGTGTGCACATTAAAAGTCATTTTTTCTCGTCCATAGTACACTTCGAAATAACCGATTTATTACTACGTGGGGAAAAAACTTGCTGATTTCAAAAAAAGTTCGCATGAAAAAGTCACCGACAGCAATTCGAAAAGGCGACGGCAAAACAGCGATAAAAACAAAAGCAAGAAAAGTAAAATCAGCGAAGAGAGTGAAGAACGAAGCGAGGAAGAAGACGTAAATGTTGTTGAGGATGACCAAGATTCTCGTCTTTACGATTGCTCACCCGAAATGTATTCATCATAATGGTCAGAAAAATTTGTTCTTTTAAATATATTAATGTTTTAATAGCGAAAAATTTTATGTTTATTTTGAAAAAATTGAGAATAAGATGGAATTTTAATTTGAAAAATTTAATACCTTAATAAATAATAACCACTTGAAGCGGTTAACGCTCAAATTGTATTTCTTTTGTAAGTGTTATGCAGTTGAGAAAGAAATAAAGATTTTATTTTAAACAGCTTTATTGTGACTCATGATAACAGCAAATCCTACTCACACTACATAAAATCGAATTACTCTTTATCTGCAATGCAAAATAATAGA
>JASTWP010003162.1:0-29001 GCA_030770255.1 Temnothorax ravouxi
TATAATTAATTAAATAAATATTTATAAACTTAAAAATTAAAATTCGCAAATGTAATGTATAAAAATCACGGTTCTATACATATGCTTTTCTATCTAAAAAAGTCTTACATTAAAACCTTTACTTTAGCATAATAATATTTACATGTAATATTTAAATGCATACCAATAATTATATATATTATAACTATGAAAAATAATTGTAGTTTATAATGTTCTTTTACTCTTATTAAATTTATTTTACCTATGCATGTTCAATTGGCCAAATTACGGCTAAATTACAAACAACAACAAAAGGATATTGGATAAAAATAAAAACACTTTATTAAATAAACAATACACATGTGTAACATTTCGACTGTACTTATTGTAATTAGTTTTCTTCGGAACGGATTACTGTGAATATAAAAGAAGAAGATAAATATTAAAACATGATAATGTTTAAGGTAACACACTAAAACATTAAACATTAGTCTACTAGACTAAAACATTAAATAATTTCCTAATAATATAAACAAAATAAACAATAATCTAATTAAATCACAAATATAAAAACGCCGGAGTATTCGAATGAAACCATGACAAGATAAATTTTATATTTATACTAGCATGCCCCGCCGGGCTTCGCCCCGGAGAACATGTGTATTAAGACACGCAAATAGTCTCTCTCTCTCTCTCTCCCCCTCTCTCTCTCTCTCCTCTTTCTCTCCCTCTCTTCCTCTCTTCCTTTCTTCCTCTCTCTTTTTCTCCCTCTCTCCCTCTCTTCCTCTCTCCCTCTCTCCTTTTTTTCCTCTCCCTCTCTCCCTCTCTCCCTCTCTGTCCCTCTCTTTCCCTCCCTCTCCCTCTCTCTCTCTCTTTTTCTCTCTCCCTCTCTCCCTCTCTCTCCCTCTCTGTCCCTCTCTCTCCTTTTCTCAGATCGATAACGAAAAACTATACAGTTTAAAATCTGCATGTTCTCTCTTCACCTTATTTAAAAATTTTTTTTTTATTTAAGTAACAAAAATGTTCTTCTTTTCTGTTATATCCTGGTCACTATAAATGACAGACGGTGTAAATAATTCTAGCTGTTCTAGGTATCTGAAACACAAAAAGCTAAAATTTTCTTATTCTGCAGAAGTGTGGTTATTGTCTGAACTAGAATTAAATCAATATTTCTATTCTGTGTGTGTAAAAGCGGCTTTTTAATTAAAAATATTATAACTTTTTTCGAAATTTTATTAGTATTTTATTAAAAGAAAAAACTAATAAACAATGTTTATTGTAGTTCAGACGATAGCCGCATCACTTATTTTGAATAAGAAAGTTTTGGTTTTTACATTTCTGCTATTTAGAACAGCTAGAATCATTTACTTCATCTCTCATTTACGTCTTTTAGTGATCAAGATATAACATAGATAAGAAGAATATTTTTCTTAAAAAATAAAAATATATTCTTAAAATAAGATTAAAAGAACATGCAAAGTTTAACGTTTTATATTCTCTTTCTTCGTTCACCTAATTAAAAATTCCTGAAAAATACTTATTTTTAAAGACCTTCTCCGGTTCCAGTCGTGCTCAATTTGTTTATTCATGCTTAAAAAGAAAAATTTATTTTACTAAAGTTAGGGCCAAAGCACATATGACAGTCGTAGTCGTGGACGTAAGCAACGCACAAGCTTTATTGGCGTATCCTGATCTGTCAGGTCGGGGACTACGACCGTCGTATTTCGCTACGCCATGTTATGTGTTTTGACCCTTCATTGTTTATATACAAAATATTACATATAACAACTGAAAAATAAAAAGTTAACTTCCCGCGTGAAAACTCATGCGGCGTTGCCAAGTAATAACTGACGCCTCTCCTTTTCTGTCATTCCTGAACCGAGCGAAAAATTCATCAAATTGCGTACTTTACACAAGTATTTTTCGAAAACGCGTACCGCAAGGGTATATTGACACTTATCGCATATATTATTCCTATTTTTATGGATCATATATTAGTTTTTCAAAAACATTTAGAGAAAACTTTTTTCACAATTCATTATAATATGTCTGTTTTACAATAGCTCGGAATAGGAATTCCATGTTAAAAGTTGAAACTTTGAAGCTCAATATCTCGATTTTTAATACCGTAAGAGGTATTGAAATACCACGCATAAAGCACACCTAAATTAATCTATATTCACAGTTTTAAAAAAAATCTGGAGAAAATCGATTTTCCGGAGAACGTCCTTATAAGATCTTTCAAACCAGAATATGCCCTTGTAATTTATTATTTGTCATTAACATATTGTTATTAATTACATACATATAAGTGTGAGGATGGTACAAAATAATTAACAATATTCAAATTATTGTAATAATAAAGAAATTAATTATTTACATTTTCTACTGTGTGTGCGTGTGTGTGTGATATTATTGACAAGTTTTTTTGCACGTTTACATTTCTTTTGCAGATTTTTTACACGCTTAACTTTTACAAGTGTGATGTCAAATACAGACAAGATTTTTATTTATCTGTTATAACTGTAATGTGAAAATGATTGAATTTGCTTGGTACGCGTCAAAATTAGCAGATGAACGTGACGTATTTTATAATGTTAATCAGTTGTGTTTTCCACCGGATGTACATAAGAAAAAATGTATTTGCAATACGCGGTTTTCATTTATAAAATGTTCATGGTGTGCGATCCATTTATGCTTCGAATGTTTTTATGTAAATTATCACCCGCAACATTGTACGGTGATGTCAGAATTTTATAATGAATAAAGACACAATACAATAAAAACACAAAATTTATTGATATTTTTAATTATGTATACGTTCTTTTATTGTAAAAAATAAAATAAATTTACAATTAATTCATAGTCATTTATTCTAAAAAAAAATACAATAAGTTTTCTCCAAAACTAAAGCCCATACACCCAAAAGCCCTGACACGGTTTATACATTCGATCTCCCCTTTCGAATGCACTATCGTTCATTCAAAAGTAGAGTTAGCAGTTCGTGGCATCTCCTTGAGTAGTTCGGACACGAACCATAGCACGGACACGGACCCATGTATCGTTATCGAGCGTAACGCCGTAGTTGACGTTCACTTTGTCAGAGGGCAGATTAAAACAGGCGTCCCCCGAAACGGGGATGGCCGCTCTCAGGTGCTCTCAGGTTTTTCTCTGTCTTGCAGTGAGTTGCTCTGTCTCTAGATAGTTTAGTGATCACCTTTTCTGTTTTCAGAATACATGTAGGACAAAGAGTATCTTATCCTTAATTACCTTAAAAATACTCAAGAGAAACATCTGGGAACCACATGGTATCGAATTCCACACTATCCCCATCCCTCGCCCCAAGGGACGGTGGTGTGTTCATCTTTGGGAAATTCTCCCATGTAAAAAAAAGGAGCGTTCGATAAAGAATATCTTATTCTAGTTACCTTGGGAATATCCTGTACGCCCCTATATGAGCGATGATCACGCTGTCAAAGGCTGCGTTCTTTTTGATGCTTTCAGCGCTGTAAGCATTATTCTATCTCCGTTGCACATTGAATATCAAATAGAGATGGAGCGACGCTTTCAGCGCTGAAAGCGTCAAAAGGAACACAGCCAAAGTAACAATAAATGCAGAGATTCATTTCTCGTGGATTAATATTTTGACTAGTTATAATTCGCACTGTTGAAAACATAGGGCAAATATAAATAGAATTATATATATATTTATTTATTAATGCAGAACAACTGAAAATGAAACTTTCGATTGGCATCTTTTAATTCTGATAGCTATATTTTATCCATTATATAATTTTTTATTACAATAAATTTCACTTTTTCACATTCTTCTTAAATTATCAGTTTTTATCTTGGTTAGTGTTCTCTTTATTTGGGCTATTAACAGAAAGTAGATCTAATGGCAATAAAAAATCGGCATGCTCTGGCAAAGTATTAAATGCAAAATTTATAAATTTCTGAAATTCCTTAGTAAGAGCATCGATTTTTTCTTGAAGCATTTTATTCTTATTGCGAAGTTTTGTAATCTTTTCCTTCATTGCATTCATAATTTCTTCTTGCTTAGCAATAAATTCATGCAAGGACTTGATTTTCTCCTATATATTTTAAATATATAATTTTTTGATTAATATTTTTCATCATTATAGTATCTCTAGGTATAAAAGTTATTATATGTATGTATATATGTATATACGTGGTCTGTCTAAAAAGTAATAAAACCGAATTTTTTTTCAACAAACGGTAACACTAAAAACGAGACTGCAGTAGACCGGGAGCTTCATTCATACTCTACCTTTAGTTAAAATAACAATTTGATAACATTAACACATGTAATTCTGCAATCATTTGTATAACTGTATATGTTTGGGCGACGTGTTACGAATAGAGGGCCTCTAGATACGAGGGGCGCAATAGTTGATCTAAGTGCTGATTGGCTCGCGTAAATTGCATGCTTTATTCTTTTCATAAGCACATACTTGCATAACGTCAGCCCATAAAAAGATGACAGTATGACAGGCATAACCGCAAGTTTACGAGAAAAATATATTTTTTGCTATATAAATTGAAAACGATACGACAAAAAAAATTGAGGAAAAAGGAAGAGGTAAATTTTTGTTTGTATTAGATTTTGTCTAACATGATTTGAACTTGTTTAATATCTATTTATGTATTTTTGAAAATATTTTTAAATAATATGATTATTTTATATTAATAGGGACATAGAAAGTCTGAACGAAAAATCAAGAATACCACGAACAAATTAAATGGTCAAGCAGTGAATTATAAATCATCTGATTTATTGTTAGAAAGTAATCTCCTGAAAAGGTGCAATATAAACATTTTCTAATGTTTGTAATATTTTATTTTATAATAAATATATATATTTATATATACCTATTTATATTTTATCAATTTTGTCTTTATTTATATCTTACATATATACATATCTTATTTTTTTCAGCAAGCGACACAAATCGATACAAATATATTCTGTCTTTGTTATTCATTGGAGTTTAAAAACTTTTTAAAAAGTATATATCTATCCTATATCTATCCTCTAATCTTACATTCCGTAATCTAAATTTATTCTCTAATTTTAACATTTCCGTAATCTATTTCTATTCTCCTTGCCTATTAGTAATTCCTACTATTCCTGATCATGGCATTGTGTTGTGCATTAAACTGCTCAAATAGATCAGACAGTTATGTTATGAAAAGGTTTCCTTCTAACACTGAAACTCAAAAATTATGGATTTCGAACATCAATAGGTCAAACTACAAATTTTCTATTAATTCCTATTATCTTCTTTGCTTTTACTAAATAAATAAATATTTTAAATAAATATAAGTAAATAAATAAATAGTAAAACAACAACTAATATAATATATAAAAAACTAATATTAATATATAAAATATATAATATATATAATATATATAATATATAATATATATATAACATATATAAGTACAAAGTAAACACAAAGTAACAATAATATAACTGTTTTGTTATAATTTCTTACTCAACAATATAACTGTTATGTACAAGGCATGTTATATTACAGTTATATTATTGAGTGGAAAATTATAATATAACAATTATATTATTGTTACTTTGTGTTTACTGGGTATTGATCGCCATGTTGCATGCTTTATTCTTTTGTGCAGCAATTTCAAGTCAATCAGTTTGCGCCCCTCGTATCTAGAGGCCCTCTATATAGTTACGAAAATGGAACACAAGAACATTAAGCAGCGTTATGTAAAGTTTGACACAGCAAATTCTGTGTCAAATTTCAGGATAATGTGACAGAGAAACATTTGAAAAGTTGACAGTGAGGTGATTAGTGATAGATTATATTAAATTTGAATCACACGAAATTGTTTATGTCATTGTTGGTCCAGAATGGGATTCAGCTTCATAATTTCACCGTTATCTAAAAATGTATTGTGCCCGGGATAGAACTTGATCTCTGTAAGTCTGTTTCAACTTCTCTCTTAAATATTTCCATTGTATTATCTTGGAGTTAGACATAGAATTTGGTCGCATAACGGTACTCGATTATCTTTTGTTTTATTTTCGTGATGTGTCACCCAAACCACAGTCTTACGGTATATATATTACAATTATATTATATTATTTAAATTTATTTTAAATAGCACCCTGACAGAAATATTTTATTGAAATTCTCTCTCCATTGACCTCATTTCACTATTATTCCATAAGTTTCATGATACCTAACATAAAAGAAATTTTGTTATTGTTTTTCAATAGTATAATTTAACTTTTCTTATATTTCACAGTATTACATTACATTTTATAAGGAAAGTTATTCATTTTGAAATATATTTAATAATTTTTCAATATTTTTCATTTCACTTTTCATCGATTTCATAGTACTTTCAGCAAAATATTTCCATCAGAGCCACCCGCTGAAAATATTATGAAATCGATGAAAAGTGAAATAAAAGTTATTGAAAAATTACTGAATATATTTCGAAATAAATAAGAATTTTTCTTATGAAATGTAATGTAATACTGTAAAATATAAGGAAAGTTAAATTATACTATTAAAATGTAATAAAATTCCTTTTGTTATTAGGTATCATAAAATTTACTAAATTTAACTAAAAACACTGAATTTTTGATGACTAAAATATTGATAGAATAACAATGAAATAGGATCAATTGAGAGAAAATTTCAGTAAAATTTTATTCATATTTTCAGTAAAATATTTCCCCCCATCAGGGCATTTTATAATAAATGCATTTATCATAAAGTGAGATAAGATATGTCAGATAAGATATATGTTTCTCAACTTCTCTTTTATCATTTCATCTAATCGTTTTGCAAAGAAAGATATGTAAGTACAGATACATTTCAAATTTCCATTCGAAACAGATAATATATTTACCTCAAAATGTTTCTGTACCGCTTGCAGTTGCGAGCTGCTACGTAATTTTTCCATGCAAACAATATAAATAATATTCATTACATTTTGTATCTCGAGTTCACGACGTTGGACATGCAACTCTTCCATTTTCTTCCTCTCAATTTCTCTGATTCTTACATCCTGTTTGAGATACTGTTTCCTTCGTAGATAAAAACCAATATATATTTCACATATTAGGATATTTTGCCGCGCGTCGAGAACCTTTCAAAATTTGTTATATTTCTACAGTATCTAATAGATACCTCATGATCTTATTAAAATCAGCAATCATCTTTTCTCTTTGCGCGCGATGAATTTGCTCAAACTCATTGTAGAGAGACGTAACGATCAAGTTTATTTGAGGCCGTATCTTTCTTAACACGTCGTGCGTTGTATCTATTCGCGCTTTTACAATGGCCTTTTGCAGTTCCTTGTTGCGTTTCTCATCTGTATCCTTCAACTCAACCTGTTGCACAAATATATTATAAAATAATTAATTATCCCTTGTGTTCAATTATGTATGCTGTTTTATGTCTACCTGCAACTTCTCTTCCAATTCTTGCTGTGCAAACCTGAAATACTCTTCGTATCTGGCGTGAATTTCATCTGCGTTGCGTCTAACAGCAAATCTCTTTTCAGCCTCGAGCATATGACGTTCTTCTGCAAACTCATCCCTCAGCTTCCTCTGCGTCGCCGCT
Source organism: Temnothorax ravouxi (assembly GCA_030770255.1). Lineage (NCBI taxonomy): Eukaryota > Metazoa > Arthropoda > Insecta > Hymenoptera > Formicidae > Temnothorax > Temnothorax ravouxi. The sequence continues at coordinate 7,606 of JASTWP010003162.1, forward strand.
TCAATCTCCGCCTGAAATTTCTTCAGCTCACCTTCGCCCAACGCTGAGCCAAGAATTTAAATATAATAAAATATCAACAAGCATATGTACAAAACATGCTTGGTCCATCCGATTTCGACTTATTTAGATTTATTGAGATATTACCTAGAATGTCGCTGTGCAAGTGTGACTTGAGAACTTCCTGTTTTTTTGCCCACATTCCCATCGCGTCCGCCTTTAATTGACCGTCCTGCGTGGCGCAACATGATTGCTGTGAAAGTTTGGTAAGGGGTAACGAGTCCAACAGCTTCACTGCGTCCTGGTGACTGTAGTCGAGAAGAACTTGTGCCAACGAAGCGCCAAGACACCGCTGGATCTCCGATCTCGTCGGACTCCCGTCTCGCGTAGCGCATTCCAACTTGCGAAATTTACGGGAGATACAAACTGCGTGAACACATTTGCAGAAATGAAGTCTTTGTCATCTCTATCGAACGATATCTTCCGTTAGCATCAGATTACGGATATACTCGTCGTGTAGTATATCTTAGCGTAGCGTCGCGCTTACACATTGCGTTGTCAAGAAAGACGGCACATAATTCTTTTTATTGCTTATTTATTCGATGGGAAATTTAACCCTCTGATCCTCGTGCAGCGTTGTGCGTCATTCCTAAACATGAAGAAACAAGTGAATAGATAAGTTATAATGTACCCTGGTAAAAGAAATTTTCATATTTCCTCAGAAATTTTCAAAGAATTTCTCATATGTTTTAGATTTATAAAAATTTCTGAAAAACATACGTCAAATTTCTCAGATATAATTGGATTTTTCAGAAATAATTGGATAAAAATTTTCGGAATATTTCAATATCTGTACGTATGAAAATTTCTGATAAATATTACACGGATTTTTCCATATTTATTCAGATTTCCACAACATTCTACAAACTCTGAAATATTTTATTATTATTTTGTCGGAGTTTTTCTGGAAGATGTTCCAATTTGTATAAAAAATTTGATTAATAAATAAAAAATTCTGAGACATTTTTCCACTAATTTATATGCAATACGTCTACATGTCTACATGTTTCGTTTTGCGCATTGTTTTCAACGTTAATTATTTACAAACGTTACCAGCGAAGTGCTAGCAGCTTAATTGTTATCAAATTAGAGTGGAGTATTGTGACAGAATTGGGATTACCGGTCGTGACGTCACAAGGCAAAATGGCCGGAGAGAATAGGTCACTTGTCACTCTACAATACGACGTATGTGCTTATTTCCTGAACCGAATTTTTACCAAAAATATATGAAATAGGGGTAAAATTTTCCGGGTAGTGCCACTATGTGTATAGTTTTTTGTTACCGATTTTCTAGAAACCAGTTTTTCTAATTCTTTTAATTGAAGAATTGGAAAAATCGGTTTCCAGAAAATCGGTAACAAAAAACTATACACATAGTGGCACTCCCCGGAAAATTCTACCCCTATTTCATATACTTTTGATAAAAATTCGATTCAGGGGTTTGGGCTGGGCGTTGATGAGTCAGTCAGTCAGTCAGGATATCTTCCTTTATAGATATAGATAGATTTCAGTAATTAAAATGAGATTGCCATAAGTGAAATATGCAATTTTACCAATTTGACGCCTTCATGCCGCAATTCGATTTATTTATGTGGCAGCCGGCGACTTACTCTTCTATATCTACTATTATATAAAATTCTTACGGGTGGTGTATGGTTTTGCCGTTTTTAACTTAAAAACTATTGGACCGAATTTTTATCAAAAGTATATAAAATAGAGGTAGAATTTTCCAGAAAGTGCTATAGAGTGTGTAGTTTTTCGTTACCAATTTTCTGGAATCCGATTTTTTTAATTTTTCTAATTCTTACGAGTAAAAAAATTAAAAAAATCGGTTTCCAGAAAATAGATAACGAAAAACTATACACTCCTGTAGCACTCCCCGAAAAATTCTACCTCTATTTTATATGGTTTTAATACAAGTTCGGTCCCATAGTTTTTAAATCGATTTATTTATGTGGCAGCGGCGACCTACTCTTTTTAGTTCTGTTTTCGCCACCAGATAGCGTATCGCAGTTTAGCCATTCCCAATACCAGTGTTCACATGAATTATAAATCCTCGATAATTATTAATTCGAAACCATTCGCGATCCAAGTGGATCGTGAATGGTTTCGATTATTGTGGATTTATAATTTTCGCGCTCGCGATGGTTGGTCGCGCATGCGCAATGGCGGCGAGACTGCAGCGTCCATCCAGCGTCTGCAGTCTCGGAAGACCGGGCAGCACGGCAGCATCGGTGGTGGGGATGGGCAGAGATGCCAACTTTACGTTTCAGCAACTCGGCTGAACTCGGCCGAGCGCTTCGGCTGGCTTCGGCCAGCTTCGAGCGTCAGCGGTAGAAGAGGATAGAGACAGATCTGCTGTCTTCTTCTTCTCTCTCGAGCTATGGCTATTGGCTATGCGATTTCGGATCTCGTGAATGCCGAGTTGACGAGGCGACCAGACGACGCGTGACATTATATCGGCGTGCGATATTAATTAGCGATGTATTTTCCTAAATATTAATAAATGTAAAAAATCATTTAATAAAAAATTATTATATACATTGTTTTACATGTTAATACATATAATTAAAATTTGAATTAAAATATAAAAATCAACTCTTGACCAAAATGTACGCTTTTTTATTTAAAAAGAATCTATTTAACAATCTCTATTTAAAGAATTAATTTCAGCACAATGATATTATTAAGCACTAAAAAAATTATAATTTATACTATTCTTCTTTTTGTCATTGAATTTATTTGCTATTAAATGTATAACGTACATATTGTTTCTCAACGGAAACTGCGAAAAAGTGGTGGTCTCTTCCGTCAGGAGGAAAATGTGTATATGTGTATATATATATATATATATATATATATATATATATATATATATATATATATGCATGTATATACACACACAGCAAGTTTCTTTACACATTTATATTCTACAAGCGATCGAGATGTCTATTATGAACAAGATTTGTTGTTTTTAATTTTTAATTTTTTTTTAATTTTTAAATTCTTTTTTATAATATACGTTATATAAGAAATATATTGGAAACAACGGACGAAGTATAATTTATTTCCCATGAATTCGTATATATTTATTTATTATATTTAATCCAACGTTGAATAAAACGACATTATTCCAATCTGAAAACCAAATCTAATAATTAGTCATTTGCTTTGTTAATCTTTCTTTTAAGAAATATCATGTAAAACAAGTTTTATCTTTTTAGTATTTTCATGTCACCAATAAGTGTCATAACTATTTCAATAATGTATGCAAAATATTATGGAGCAATTTTAAAATATTTTAAAGAGCAAAGTTTATATTTTTAAATGTTTTTACAAATCTTTTTTCCTACGAAACTGTACCTTGTCAAATAAAAAATTCAATAAAGTGTAATATAAATATAATTTAATTTAATAAAATTATATTATACAATAAATTATAATACATAATTTAATAAAAATATTATATAATTTAATGAAAAATATAATTTAATATAAATATAATATATAAAAATCCACTCTTGGCCAATATGTATGCTTTTGTAGGGTAAACTAGGATATGACGGCCATACGGAAAAGATGGCCCATGGCTGTAATTTCTCCAATAATGGCTAAACATGCAGTGCACTTTTGTAGTCATTCTCAAAGATAATCAATATTTACAGTAGTTTATGTGCGTACACTATTTGAAATAACAATATTGTGAATATTATATCATATTTTTACTGTCGTGGGCCAACAAAGTTTTTCATGTGTCTGCTATATATAAAAGCTGCTATAACATTGAATAAATTATAGTTAAGCTGTCGTAATCAACGTTACACACAGAATTAAGCTATGTAAATTGTCATTTGACCTATAATTTGTATTTCTCACTATTTATTTAAAAATACTATGGTTATCTTTTCTGCTATGGCCATTTTTTCCTTAAAGATCAGATAAGATGGCCAATGCATACGTTGTGATACTTTGATAATATAAAATTTATGTTAAGTGTTTTCTTCTTAATTTCGATAGTTTTACGTAATTTAAGCTTCAGTGAAGGAATATACCAAACACTGTTAAAATATAACAAAAATAAATGTATGTTTATTGCATTTTAAGAAACTATGGCTATCTTATCCGAGTTTACCCTAGTTAAAAAATTTCTTTTATTGAAAAAATTTAGCAAAATAATGATTAACTATAAATTGAAAAAATAACAGTTTATAGACAGTTTATTCTTTTGCAACTAATTTATGTTTGCATACATACATATTGTTGCTCAACGGAAACCGCGAGAAGGTGGTGGTCTCTTCCGTCAGGAAGAAAATATAGAAAATTGTCAATTTAGTATTTATTATTAATAAATTGTTATTAATTAAGAAAATAAATATTATAATAGTTAGTATTAAATAAAACAGTACAAAAAATAATATCAATATTACAATATTTAATACTAACTATTATAATATTTATTTTCTTAATTAATAACAATTTATTAATAATAAATACTAAATTGACAATTTTCTATATTTTCTTCCTGACGGAAGAGACCACCACCTTCTCGCGGTTTCCGTTGAGCAACAATATGTATGTATGCAAACATAAATTAGTTGCAAAAGAATAAACTGTCTATAAACTGTTATTTTTTCAATTTATAGTTAATCATTATTTTGCTAAATTTTCAATAGAAGAAATTTTTTAACTAGGGTAAACTCGGATAAGATAGCCATAGTTTTTTAAAATGCAATAAACATACATTTATTTTTGTTATATTTTAACAGTGTTTGGTATATTCCTTCACTGAAGCTTAAATTACGTAAAACTATCGAAATTAAGAAGAAAACACTTAACATAAATTTTATATTATCAAAGTATCACAACGTATGCATTGGCCATCTTATCTGATCTTTAAGGAAAAAATGGCCATAGCAGAAAAGATAACCATAGTATTTTTAAATAAATAGTGAGAAATACAAATTATAGGTCAAATGACAATTTACATAGCTTAATTCTGTGTGTAACGTTGATTACGACAGCTTAACTATAATTTATTCAATGTTATAGCAGCTTTTATATATAGCGGACACATGAAAAACTTTGTTGGCCCACGAAAGTAAAAATATGATATATAATATTCACAATATTGTTATTTCAAATAGTGTACGCACATAAACTACTGTAAATATTGATTATCTTTGAGAATGACTACAAAAGTGCACTGCATGTTTAGCCATTGTAACGTCTGAACAAATTCAATCTTAAAATAGCCAGGAATGTTAAGAGAGAAACATCGATATTGATTTGTTATCCGATTTCTGACGGAGAGACGGTTCTCAGGTCGCAGCTCGCAGGGCATAGAATTACACTTATAGATAAGACCTTCCTCCTTCTTCGGGACAGAAAAGTGGTAAGAAGCTCGCGCGGGGAGTTCTTGCCACTTGAGTATAAATAAGCGCGAAAAATCGTCGTCAGTTCAGTTTAAGTATACCTTTAGTTCAATTATCAGTCAGCAATCATTGGGAGTTAGTAGTTGTTGGGTGTCAATCATTTTTGTGCGACAATCTTTACTTGAGCTAATTAAATTCTGACTTCTGCGAATCTTAAGACAGATCTTAATAATAATTCAAACCAGATCTTAATTAACTGTTATAAGAAAAATCTTTCCCGAATAAAGGTAATTTTAATTTTAATTCTTGAAACCAATTTTTCAATAAATCCTTTAATTCCACAACCCCTAACTGTCGCTGCCAAATCGTGTGGCAACAGAAATTTCCTGATTCTTCCTGATTCTTGTCGCTGCCAAACAGCGTGGCAACAGAAATTTCCTGATTCTTCCTGATTCTTGTCGCTGCCAAATAGCGTGGCAACAGGAGTTTTCCTTTAATCTAGACTGGATTAATCACACAACCTGGTCCAAATCCCGGGTAAATTACTTAAATGTTTTGACCCAAAAACGGACGAATTAACTTTAACTTGACAGAACGTGACATAAATTTTGGTGACAGCGGTGGGATACTAAAGGTTGTGTGAAAAAGAATAAAATAAACAGTGATTAATAAAACTAAGATGATTCGTACGCCACCTCCCGAAACGGAAACACCAACGGGTTCTAGAATAGGAGAGATGGATATCGATGAGTTACGAAGGACCTTGGCTCACCAACAGCAAGTAATTCAACAATTACAACAATCACAAAGTTCACGACCACCGAGTTCAGGAATGGCGGTCATAAATGAAGGAACATTAGGTAATTATTTACATTTTTCAATCAGAGATGCATTAGAAGCAGTACCAAATTTTGATGGAGGAAACATTTCTTTTGTATATTTTGTCGAGGGTTGCGAGGAAGCACTCAGCATGATTACTCCGACACAGGAAATAAACTTAGTTCGTGCAGTGCGTAACAAATTAAAAGGGGACGCACATAGATCAATTCTCGGGAAAACTTTCAATAAAATGCAAGAATTAGTAGAATTTTTGAGAACTAAATACGGGCCTAGGAAAACAGTTTATGAAGCTCAGGGACGGTTAGCTTATTTATATCAGAAAGAGGACGAAAAAGTAGTCGCGTATGCAAATCGTATCCGGGAATTAGGGAAGCGAATACTTGATGCACAAAGAAGGGAATCAGGACAGATAAGTTCAGAATTTCGAAATTCAATTGAAAATCATTTAAAAACAAGCTTTTTACGTGGTTTAAATAAAGAAATTATAATATCAAAAAAAGGAAGGTTCGAAGAGGTTGAGAGTCGCGCGATTGATGCTGAAAAGGAATTAGAGACAATTAAAATGATAAGGAGCGTTGTACTAGCTGAAAATACACCCGGTGAAAAACGAGCAACAACACGACGTATAGAAGCTGAAGTCGTAACCTGTCCAATTTTGTCATAAGAAAGGCCATACAGCAGATCGGTGCTGGCAAATCAGTAAATTTCAGGGAAATAATAAGAACGGAATAAATACATCTGGCTATCCGCAGAATAATATTAATAATAATAATAGTTAATAATAATAATCAAAAACAACCAATGACTTCAGGTATACAGCAAAACACAAATAATCAAATCAAATTCAAATTCAACAATAATATGCAGGTATTGCAAAAAAATCCGGGCATACATTAGAGGAATGTCGCAGGCGTATATATAATAATAATCTCCGCCAGAATTCACAAAATCAGGGAAACGAACAGATTCCCGTGAGGACAGGGGCGACCCCGGGAAATACCAAAATTACGTCCCACACGAGTAGTATCGGGGGAACCAGAATCAGACATCGAAGAGTAAATATAGCTGACATTGAAGATGTACCATCTGTGAAATTAAATAGTTCAAATTTTACGGGAAATTTAAAATTCTTAGTAGACAGTGGATCAGGGCCCAAATATAATTAAAGAAAATTTTATTACACCTGAAACCATAGTGGACAGAAATGAAATTCTGAAACTTAGTGGAATCACAACGCATCATGTGACCACCTTAGGGCTGGCACAGATAGATATCTTAGGATGTCCAGTTGTATTTCATTTAGTCGAAGGATAATTTTCCGATACCACAAAATGGAATCTTGGGTTCAGATTTCTTTAAACAATTTCAAGTAAAAGTTAATTATGAGCAAAATCAATTAGAATGGAATAATACTTATATTCCCTTTGAAGAAAAAGAAGAAACTTTCATTATTCCTCCGAGATGTATTTCACAGATGCATATTAGAGTCGCAAATCCAGAACTAAAAGAAGGATATGTACCGCGATTAAACGTGACAAAGGGCATTTACTTAGGAGATGCTTTAGTTACGGTAAATGACGACAAGGCATATCTGCAAGTAATAAATACGAATGATAAAGAAGAAACAATATATGTACCCACAATCAAAATATATGAGTTTGAAACAATTGAAAAACGAACTTCTAATTCCAATACAAACTCGGACTACTTAGGTAGCTCTATTCATAATTCCAATTCCAATACAAACTCGGACTACTTAGGTAGCTCCATTTATAATTCCAATTCCAATATAAACTCGGACTACTTAGGTAGCTCTATTCATAATTCCAATTCAAATTCAAATTTGGACTGCTTAGGTAGTTCCATTCATAATTCTAATTCAAATTCAAACTCAAATTCTAATTCAAATTCTGATTCAAACTCTGATACAATTCTAATTCCGAATTCTGAAAGCTTTAACTCAAATCCAAGATCTTGTTTTCACGTGAATAGAGAAGAAAGAAAAGCAAAAATAATTAAAACGTTAAGATTAGAACATTTAAATATTGAAGAACGATTACATGTTGAAGAACTAATTGAAAAAAGTTCAGATTGTTTTCACTTGCCTGAAGAAAAACTTGAACATACAAACGTTTTAAAACATCGAATTCCGACGGTAAATGAAATACCAATACATACACGACAATACAGATTTCCAGTAATTCATAAAGATGAAATAAATAAGGCAAGGTAAATGAATTATTAGATCAGAATATAATTAAGGCGTCAAAATCTCCATATAACACGCCTGTGTGGATAGTCCCTAAGAAGCCAGACTCAAAGGGGAATAAACGGTGGAGAATGGTGTTAGATTTCCGCGACCTAAATGATAAGACAGTAGGTGACTGCATATCCACTTCCAAACATAACGGAGATATTGGATCAGCTGGGCGGCGCGAAATATTTCTCAGTTTTTGACCTTGCTTCAGGTTTTCATCAAATCAAAATGCATCCAGCTGATAGTCATAAAACAGCATTTTCAACGCCATTATGGACATTATGAATTCGATCGAATGCCTTTCGGATTAAAGAATGCACCAGCAACCTTTCAAAGATTAATGGATTTAGTGCTTACAGGAATGCAAGGTAACGAAATTTTTGTGTATTTAGACTGACATAGTATTATACTCAAGTTCTCTTACAGAACATGCAATTAAATTTGAAAAATTAATTAAACGATTACGCGAAGCAAATTTAAAGCTACAACCAGATAAATGTGAATTTTTGAGAAAAGAAGTTACTTATTTAGGACATATAATAGGGGAAAATGGAGTCCGTCCAGACCCTAAAAAAGATAGAAGCAGTACAAGATTTTCCAATTCCAAAGAGTGCCAAAAACATAAAACAATTTCTTGGATTGGCTGGATATTATCCGTAGATTTATTCAAGGATTTTCAAAAATAGCTAAACCATTAACTAATTTATTAAAAAAGGACATTGATTTTAAATGGGGGGACAAGGAAGCAAGAAAGCTTTGATATACTGAGAAATGCATTATGTCATGAACCAATATTACAATATCCTGATTTTACTAAACCTTTTCTTTTAACAACTGATGCATCCGGAACTGCAATTGGTGCAATTTTAAGTCAGGGACAAATAGGGAAAGATCAACCAATAAGTTACGCTTCGAGGGTATTAAATGAAGCCTGAGAAAAATTATTCTACAATTGAAAAAGAATTATTAGCAATAGTTTACGCTGTGCAACATTTTAGGCCTTATCTTTATGGTAAAAAATTTAAATTAATAACCGATCATAAACCACTAACCTGGCTTCATAAATTGAAAGATCCTACTTCACGATTAGCGAGATGGAGAATTAAATTATCTGAATACGATTATGAAATAATTTACAAACCCGGAAAAATAAATGCTAATGCTGATGCTTTATCGAGAAACCCTGTGACAAATATATTTCCAATACATCCTTCATTTGATGAAATTGAAGAGTGCCCAGAAGATGATGAAGCAAGACAAAGAAATGCTAATCCTAAACCTTTGCCAGTTTCGCCAAGAAGGAGGAATGATGATAGGAAGGAACCAGAGCCAGTAGTTACAGGAATGCAAACATCGTAATGCAGAGAAATCAGAAGGGAGAAAGCATACCCTTCACTAAGAAGGAATTAGAAGAACCGCCGTTTATCGAACACATAGTCCATGCAGAAATACACAATAATAATAATATACATAATAATTCAATAGATCAAATAAACATTAACGAAACTTTAGAAATTCAAAATAATTCAATAAATCAGATAAACAATAATGAATCTTTAGAAACACACAATGATCTAACAAATCAGATAAACAATAATGAATCTTCAACTTTAGAAACGTCAAACATTATAAATAACACTCAAAACGAAACACTTGAAATAGAAAACATTAATAACGATGACATGAATTCTTTAATTAGCAATAATGAAAATATAAATACTTTAAATTCACAAATAACTATACCATCTAATCTTTTAGAAATACTAAATAGTTTAACAGGAGATTGTGAAAATTATGAGATTTATCAAAATAAGGCTACACATGTAAATCATTGCGAGGACCACACGAAAATTGCAGAGGAAAGAACCAACGATGACAACCCGAAAGACGACCAGGAAGATCAAGTTACTGGCGATAGCGACTCCGAAAAGAAAGGAAGAAGTGGAACGAAGCGAAGAAGAAAGAGACAGCGATAGTGAAGAAGATATAGACACAACATTCAATGAACTTACGAATACGGACGAGACCTTTGACAAGACCGAAAAACAAATAATAACGCGAGGACAAAAACACAGTATAATAAATAGTCGTGATCAAATATTTATGAGAAGAGAAAATTATTTATATTTCTTAACCGCAAATGGTAAACCTTGTGACGAAGGATCGAAACAACTTCATAATCAAAATTTGATACCAAAGATTAAACAAAGTAAATCAGGAAACATTGAAATTATTAAAAGGGGAAATAAAATCCATTTAATTTTAATTTGTAAAGAAGATGATAAAGAAAAGATGAATAGAGAAACATTAATTAATCTTACATTTAAATTACGAGAGGTAATAAGGGAAAATTCAATTAAGATAATAAATGTTGCAAAAACAAAAGAAATAGATAGCATTCAATGGGAAGAAATTTTAAATCAAATTCGAAAAACATTGCTTGGAATTTCAATCAAATTAATAATATGTCATGGGTTAGTAACAATACCGGAAATTCAAAAAAGAAAAGATATCATTGAAGAAGCTCATTCATCGAAAATCGGGGGACATAAAGGAATAACCAAAACTTATAATCGAATCAGACAAAATTTTTATTGGGGAAACATTAAAGCTGATATTCAAAATTATATTAATCAATGTTTGCAATGTCAAATTAAAAAACTAGTTAGAGTTAAAACTAAACAGCCCATGTTAATCACTGACACACCATTTTCGTCATTTGAAAAAATATCAATGGATATAGTCGGACCATTACCTGAAACCACCAAAGGAAATTCCTACATCCTAACAATCCAAGATCATCTCACAAAATTTTCCTTAGCTATACCTTTAAAATCTATAACTGCTGTTCAAGTAGCAGATGCGTTATTAAAATACTTTATTTGCATTTTTGGAGCACCTAAAATAATTTTGACTGATCAAGGCACAAATTTTATGAGTAATCTAATGAAAAGATTTACCAAACAATTTAAAATTAAACAATATAGAACAACTGCCTTTTATCCACAAGCAAATGGAGCTTTGGAAAGGTCACATTTAATATTAGTTGAATACTTAAAACAATATGTGAATAAATTTACAGAATGGGATGATTTATTAGAATATGCTACCTTTTCATATAATACAAGTACTCATGAATCCACTGGATATACTCCATACGAGTTGGTATTTGGAAAAACAGCCAGACAACCATCCAGTGAAATTGTTAATGACATTGGAAAAGAAAAGACATATGACGATTATCTATATCAATTAATGACAAATATTCATGATCTACAAGAATTGGCTCGAGAATGCTTGATTGCATCAAAATTAAAGTCAAAATATTATTATGATAAAAAGATTAATCCACAAACCTTTCAAATAAATGATCAAGTTTTTCTTTTAAATGAACCAAAGAAAAGTAAATTAGGAGACCAATATTCTGGTCCACACATAATAACAGATATTTTACCTAATGGAAATATCAAACTCCTTTTTAAAGGAAAGTCAAAAATTGTTCATTCAAATAAAATCAGAAAAGTGAAATATAAATAAGATTAAAGGTGTACCGCGCAACATTTTTAATCTTATAGAATAATATACTAATAAACCTTTTTCTTAAATTATAATTAATACAGATGAAGACGATTCCGAAGAAGACGATAATCCTAATAATCATTCAACTACTCAATATTCAACAAATATGCGGAATCATCGGATACGACTGCGGAACGTCAAATTTCAATGTGACGACTGTCTCATTATTAGAAATCGAAGAATGTAACATACCATTAATAGAACCACATGTAGAGGAGACTAACATTCAATTATTACAACTTGCGAAATTTGACGCAATCTATGTAATTCAATGTAAAATTTCGATTTCAAGAACAATTTATTATTGCGGAATGCACTCACACATAGCGACTGTAACAAATGCACAAGCGGAATATATTATTGATACAACAGCTGACCAATGTAAAAATATGCATAAAACAGGAACACTAATTATAAATGTTAATAATGTAATCAACGGATTAAAAGTAAATCATACAACATCGCGGCCAATCACTTTTGCAGGATCAGTTACAACAGATGGACAATGTTTCGGAACACAATACTCAGATCCCTATGGGACATGGCAAAATGTAGTTGTACAAGGAATAATAACTATTAGTCTAAATTCTCATCAAGCAATAACAAATATAGAAACAAATCAGATACATTTAAAAACAGGGACAACTTGTCAATATTCAGAAGGAAATTGTATAGATATCGAAGGAAAATATACTTTCTGGGAAACAATTCCCAACGATTATTGTAAATTTAATCATTATGATGTATTATATGAAGGAAAAGCTAATAAGATGGTTAGTAATGTAGATAAAAATTTGCAAATAATTTATTCCTTGTCAACTAAAGATGTCACTTTTGCACTAACACAAATGGGAGAAGAGCTTCTTTGTGGATACACGTTAATTAAAACAGAACATCCAAAACTTGTAATTCTAGAAATTAAAAAGGGAGAATCTTTTGCGCATAAGCGCCATATATCAGTAGAAAATTTAGATATTTTTGCCTATGTAAATTCAAAATTTATTTATGTAGAAAGACACATACGCACACAGATGAACCGTTTATACACAGATGTATTAACACAACGCTGCAATTTAGAACGACAAGTAATGAAGAATGCACTGAGCCTAGCAATCCATGCTCCAGACGATTTTGCATACCAAATAATGAAAGGACCCGGATATATGGCAGTGATCTTAGGAGAAGTTGTACACATAATTAAATGCACACCGGTGGACGTTAAGTATCGACGAACGCAGGAATGTTATCAGCAGTTACCAGTATCCAAAGGAAACGAAACATATTTCTTAGCACCAAGGACTCATATCTTATTAAAAACGGGAACACAGATTACATGCAACCGTGTAATTCCAACAATGTATCTTTTAAATGACGGATGGTATCGAATAACACCAATCCTGGAATACAGCAAAACACCAGCAATAATTAAACCGAACAGCAAACCTACGTGGCAATATAATGATCCTGGACCTTTAGCAGCAAGCGGTATTTACACTAACAGCGAACTTGAGAATTTAAGGGATCAAATAATGTTCCCAGCAGAAAGAAATGGAATTCTAAACACAATGGCACGCGGAGTAAAAGGAGAATCAGTACAAACACAAGGAATATCATTCTCTCACCTTTTGGACGAAAATTCATTGGAAAAAATAACAGAAAATGCCTGGAAGAAAATTTGGGGCACATTTTTATCTATCGGCAATGCAAGTGCGGGACTAATTGGATTATACTTCTGCATAAGAACAACCAAATTAATAGTAGATACCATCATACACGGATATGCACTTCATACTATTTATGGATGGTCAATTTATTTAATCGGAGCGCTGTGGGACTCATTGTCAGTGACAAATTTGCTGTTACATCTAGCAAGAAGAACAACGCAGAAAGAGAAGAATCAAACATCCTTGTCATCAGAAACAAATAAAACACAAACAACATTAGCAGAAGTAATAATAGAAAATGAAAACTCAGAAATAAATACATTACAAATAAATACATTACAACAACACACAAATAACATTACTAGCACTACTCCTGAAATTGAAATTAAGAATAAAACAGTTATCCACAACGAAACTCAAAACCTATATCCGCGGTTATAAACGAAGATAGTCGAACTCTAAATAATAGACGTACGAAGATAGTTGAACTCTAAACAATACTCGAATCGAGTTTCAGTTTCGGGTTACGGATTTCAAGAGGCAGCAGGGACAGCTCGTAGATATAAGTCAGTCTGAATCCAGACACAGTGAAGTTAAGTAAATTAAGGAGACTAAGACAGTAAAATAGTTTGCTAATTTCTTGTATAAAAAAAAAACAAGGTAAACACTAATAAATAATTATATTATACATAAATTTACATAAGAAAGATTTGTTAAAATTTAACATTTACATACACCACCAAATACATTAAATAGTGCTGAAATGAAACCACCAACGGGAGATGAGAGGAGCGAGGAAGAGAAAAGAGAGTGCTATGGACCAATCGACGGCGTCCTTCCTGCGGATCACCAAGACCAATATAAAATACTTCTAAAAAGCGGGTGCATCCGGAGTCCGGAAGATGAAAACACTGTATATTTCGTAAGCTCCTCCTGGCCGAGAAAAAAACTGTGCTGGACTTGTTACTTGGATTACCTGGATGAACTACCACTACAGGATGGTCAAGAGATACCGCAGATGGGGGACTTCCAACTTAAATTTGAATGGCACAGCATAAGCTCACCACTACACAACCTCCAGGTGAGCACCAAAAGTTGCTGCACAATCTGCGGGGATGTTATGATGCGATTGAGACCAGCACAGAAATGCCGAGATTGCATCGAGGAATTCTTTATCCATAAAATAACATTTGAAGAAAAAGAAGAAGAGAAAAAAAAATTTAGAAGTAGAAATAACTCGTAGATATTAAAAAAAAAAAAATAATAAGTGGTATTTTAGGATTATTTTAGCTCTAGTTTATTATAGGATTATTTTAGCTCTAGTTTATTATATTGTACGGATTATAAACATTTTTATATTTTCACTTTACTTTTATAGATTATTTTAGTTTTAGTTTATATTTTTGCTTGACTTTATTTTCGCTTTATTGTATGCATTTATATACACTTATGACATTTATTAAAATTTAAAACATGATTTATTTCCATATTTGGCATAAAGACTATTATTTAAAAATGTATAATTTTCGATACAATTTTTTCTTTTAATAAATTACAATTAAGACACTAATTAAAATTTAAAACATGATTCATTTGCATGAAAACTATCATTTAAAATAAAAATGTATATTTTTTCAACATAAATTTTTCTTTTAATAAATCATACGTAGTAACAAACGTACTACGTATGACTTAAGGGGGAAGGTGTAACGTCTGAACAAATTCAATCTTAAAATAGCCAGGAATGTTAAGAGAGAAACATCGATATTGATTTGTTATCCGATTTCTGACGGAGAGACGGTTCTCAGGTCGCAGCTCGCAGGGCATAGAATTACACTTATAGATAAGACCTTCCTCCTTCTTCGGGACAGAAAAGTGGTAAGAAGCTCGCGCGGGGAGTTCTTGCCACTTGAGTATAAATAAGCGCGAAAAATCGTCGTCAGTTCAGTTTAAGTATACCTTTAGTTCAATTATCAGTCAGCAATCATTGGGAGTTAGTAGTTGTTGGGCGTCAATCATTTTTGTGCGACAATCTTTACTTGAGCTAATTAAATTCTGACTTCTGCGAATCTTAAGACAGATCTTAATAATAATTCAAACCAGATCTTAATTAACTGTTATAAGAAAAATCTTTCCCGAATAAAGGTAATTTTAATTTTAATTCTTGAAACCAATTTTTCAATAAATCCTTTAATTCCACAACCCCTAACTGTCGCTGCCAAATCGTGTGGCAACAGAAATTTCCTGATTCTTCCTGATTCTTGTCGCTGCCAAACAGCGTGGCAACAGAAATTTCCTGATTCTTCCTGATTCTTGTCGCTGCCAAATAGCGTGGCAACAGGAGTTTTCCTTTAATCTAGACTGGATTAATCACACAACCTGGTCCAAATCCCGGGTAAATTACTTAAATGTTTTGACCCAAAAACGGACGAATTAACTTTAACTTGACAGAACGTGACACCATTATTGGAGAAATTACAGCCATGGGCCATCTTTTCCGTATGGCCGTCATATCCCAGTTTACCCTACAAAAGCATACATATTGGCCAAGAGTGGATTTTTATATATTATATTTATATTAAATTATATTTTTCATTAAATTATATAATATTTTTATTAAATTATGTATTATAATTTATTGTATAATATAATTTTATTAAATTAAATTATATTTATATTACACTTTATTGAATTTTTTATTTGACAAGGTACAGTTTCGTAGGAAAAAAGATTTGTAAAAACATTTAAAAATATAAACTTTGCTCTTTAAAATATTTTAAAATTGCTCCATAATATTTTGCATACATTATTGAAATAGTTATGACACTTATTGGTGACATGAAAATACTAAAAAGATAAAACTTGTTTTACATGATATTTCTTAAAAGAAAGATTAACAAAGCAAATGACTAATTATTAGATTTGGTTTTCAGATTGGAATAATGTCGTTTTATTCAACGTTGGATTAAATATAATAAATAAATATATACGAATTCATGGGAAATAAATTATACTTCGTCCGTTGTTTCCAATATATTTCTTATATAACGTATATTATAAAAAAGAATTTAAAAATTAAAAAAAAATTAAAAATTAAAAACAACAAATCTTGTTCATAATAGACATCTCGATCGCTTGTAGAATATAAATGTGTAAAGAAACTTGCTGTGTGTGTATATACATGCATATATATATATATATATATATATATATATATATACACATATACACATTTTCCTCCTGACGGAAGAGACCACCACTTTTTCGCAGTTTCCGTTGAGAAACAATATGTACGTTATACATTTAATAGCAAATAAATTCAATGACAAAAAGAAGAATAGTATAAATTATAATTTTTTTAGTGCTTAATAATATCATTGTGCTGAAATTAATTCTTTAAATAGAGATTGTTAAATAGATTCTTTTTAAATAAAAAAGCGTACATTTTGGTCAAGAGTTGATTTTTATATTTTAATTCAAATTTTAATTATATGTATTAACATGTAAAACAATGTATATAATAATTTTTTATTAAATGATTTTTTACATTTATTAATATTTAGGAAAATACATCGCTAATTAATATCGCGCGCCGATATAATGTCACGCGTCGTCTGGTCGCCTCGTCAACTCGGCATTCACGAGATCCGAAATCGCATAGCCAATAGCCATAGCTCGAAAGAGAAGAAGAAGACAGCAGATCTGTCTCTATCCTCTTCTACCACTGACGCTCGAAGCTGGCCGAAGCCAGCCGAAGCGCTCGGCCGAGTTCAGCCGAGTTGCTGAAACGTAAAGTTGGCATCTCTGCCCATCCCCACCACCGATGCTGCCGTGCTGCCCGGTCTTCCGAACGGCAACCTTTCTGCAGCGACTGTCGGATCCTGGTCGGATCCCACGTGTCTGATGTGCGTGTATGTCCGTTAGGCCGCGAGCCGTGTATTCCTGAGTGCCTTAGGATGTTTTGACAGCAAGATTTTGTACGAAAGATGATACTTGTAAAGTGTGCTACGATGGAGCAGCTGATACGAAGAGGCGCCTTATCGGCGGTGGCATTAACACGCAGGTACATTTTATATATATAGCTTAAAGTTGTTTATTATTAGACATTTATAAACTTTACAGAGTATTTCTATATTTCGATCGTATCTTTTTCTTATCTCCTTTCTGCGAATTACCTTTTCAATGGATTGCATAATGCAACAACAAGCTGTATTGCGAATACCATACTTGTGATTCCTATTTTATTTCATCATTTGTCGCCAGGTCAACGGCACTTGGTACGTGTTACGTCCAGCCATGCAGAGGCAAGAAAAGCGACACAAACGACAGCAATACAAATGTACCGGAATCTCTGTTCCATCCTGTGCCCATCAAACCGAATCCAGATGATATAAACGTTGGCGCTGAATTGACTGGGTCTTCGTTGAAGAAGACGGATTTCTTAAAGATATTGAATGCCTTTTCGCAGAAGACGGAAATCAAGGAATTAGCTCAGCAATACGGATTGAATCGTGAGTATCAATAATTAAATATACACGTACTGATCATGATTTTTGACTACGGCATTGATTTCAGACTATCTCCAGGGACAGGCTTTCACAAACTTTAAACAGTATTGTTTAGGAACGGAACCATTACCCGTAGATCTTTATGTAGTCCTGAGCGATATCCTGCAGGGTGCTGGAAATGTTGCCGATATTTTTCCGTACTTCATAAGTCATGCTAAGCAAATATTTCCGCATATTGATTGCTTGGACGATCTCAAAAAGATTAGCGATCTACGAAATCCTGCTTCCTGGTAAGAAAACGTAGATTTATATAATATTAAAGTTATCGAAATTTACTACCTCATTATGCAATCACTATTTTATTTTAATTTAATATATATGTGTATATTTTAATTTTTAATATATCAAAAAGAACATAAAATTTTCACAAAGTAATAAAACTTGACTATTGCTGTTTAGGTATCCTCTAGCAAGATCAAAAAGTAGAAAAATAATTTTTCACGCTGGACCAACAAACAGTGGGAAAACTTACCATGCTCTAGAAAGACTTATTACCGCAAAAAGTGGGGTGTATTGTGCACCGCTAAAGTTACTTGTTGCGGAAGTATTTCATAAGTGCAACGAAAGGGTTGGTATCATATATTTACTTCAGTTATATTTGCCAAAGATAAGATAAAGGTAATAACATATGTAACATTAATTTAGGGAACACCATGTGATTTGTTAACTGGAGAAGAACGAAAGTATGTCAAGGGCCACAATAACGCAGCGGATCATCTATCTTGTTCCGTAGAAATGGTGAATCTACAAAACAATTGTAAGTGTTATTATTTTGGCATTTTCAACGCATAAAAAAGTTGCCAATACGATCATAATTTATTGCAGATGAAGTAGCTGTAATTGACGAAATTCAATTAATGCGTGATCTTAATAGAGGCTGGGCGTGGACGAGAGCCCTTCTGGGAATTCCCGCGGATGAGATACATTTATGCGGCGAAGCTGCTGCTATAGAATTAGTACGCTTTTTATCATTATATTGTATATTTAAAAATTATATACCATTAATTGATGTCTATTAACCAAAAGTTGTATGTATGTACAGGTAAAAGCCATATGTGTTTCAACGGGCGAAAACGTGGAAGTTCGTAGATATAAGCGATTAACGGACCTAGAGATAGAAAATCAAGCTGTTGAAACGTTGAATAACGTTATGCCGGGAGATTGCATAGTTTGCTTTAACAAAAACGATATATATACTGTGTCACGTTCTCTCGAGAGCAGAGGAAAAGAAGTGGCTGTAATATATGGCAGTTTACCACCAGGTACCAAGCTGGCGCAAGCTGCAAAATTTAATGATCCTAACAATTCTTGTAAAATCTTGGTAGCGACCAATGCCATTGGAATGGGCTTGAATTTGTAAGTTTCATGCATGTTTATGTGTTAAATCTGAAACTGTACGTTTATATTTTGAAGTTTTAAGTGATAAAATGTGTATCATTGAAAACGATTGACGAGTCCACGCATTGTTATAGGCATATCCGGAGAATTATATTTTATTCGTTGATTCAGCCAACGTCCAATGAAAAAGGTGAAAAGGAAATGGACGTTATATCTGTGTCAGCGGCTCTGCAGGTCGCGGGTCGTGCTGGACGTTACGGCACAGTTTGGGAAACAGTGGGCATAATTTCAATTTATTTCTATTAACGCTACAAAAAAGACGATGCAGAGAAAAGTGTAAAATATTAAAATACACTTTTGCTTCGTAGGGCTACGTAACGACGTTTAAACGGGAGGATCTGCCGACTTTGAAAAATTTATTGAGTCAAACGCCAGAGACAATAACGCAAGCTGGTCTCCATCCAACGGCGGATCAAATTGAGCTGTATGCTTATCATTTGCCAAACTCGTCATTGTCGAATCTTATGGTGAGTATCGCGTGAAAACAGGAATGAAATTAATTGTAATCGTAAATGATGCCACTCATAATGCTTCATCCATTTTTTTTAAAGGATATTTTTGTGTCGTTGTGCACAGTCGACGATTCTCTTTACTTCATGTGCAACATAGACGACTTTAAGTTTCTAGCCGACATGATACAGCACGTTTTGCTGCCACTCCGTGCGAGATACGTATTCTGTTGCGCGCCGATTAATCGGAAATCGCCATATGTGTGCACCATGTTCTTGAAGGCAAGTATTATATTACTACTGACTCTTAAAATTGATTAAAGTATTATTACGAAGAAAGAGCTCTCGGGGTTAATATAAAACCTGCTGTATTTTTAGAATATAATTTTTATTTTTACGTTTTTCTTGTGACATACATAATTGTGCATTTTTTTCAGTTTGCACGTCAATACAGTAAAAACGATGCGATAACATTCAACTGGTTATGCCAACATATCGGATGGCCCTTTCAAATGCCGAGAACTATCATCGATCTCGTCCATCTGGAAGGCGTTTTTGATGTATTGGATCTTTACCTTTGGCTAAGGTATAATGAGATTGTACCTTAATTATGTGTCTTTTTTTTGCGTTCTTATATTTATTTTATTATCTTGTATTCTGTAGTTACCGTTTTATGGACCTGTTCCCGGATGCTGAAATGGTCCGTGACATACAAAAGGAACTTGATGCACTCATCGAGGCAGGAATAGTTAGATTAACGACTTTGTTGTTGAATTCAGATGCAGGTAAATGTGATTTTTTTGAAACGAAATATTTACAATATAGATTGTGATCTTCCGCTACTCTAATTTCTGTTAGTTTAATAGAAATATACATCTATTACGTATGTGTGTGCGTGTGTAAATTTTATATTATATATTTTATTAAGATCGATTTTAATAATACTAATTGTGAAGTGTTTAACATACAAGTCTTTTTCTATTATTTAGGTGGAGAGCCCGATAGTTTTGAGTTGCAGACGCAAAAGCAAAACTTTTACAGAGGTAAATTGCTGTTTATAAAAAACAACTTAATTATACATTCGTGATGCCTGAGTGCTAAATTATATGGATTATTTTTTAGATTTTAAAGGACCTGGCAAACGTACTGTAGGTAAAGGCAAATTGACTGAAAGATTAATAGCGGAGGGACTCTTAACACCACAGATGTTAC
>JASTWP010003163.1:0-28982 GCA_030770255.1 Temnothorax ravouxi
CTTTCTCTCTATTCAGACTGGGCAAAGTCTGAAGGTGGAAACTAATTCCATGAAAACAAAACTCGCGGGAGGACGACTATATCGTGCTCGTACTTACGCCGCGCCGAAGTGACTCGAAAAAAAAGAGCTAAAACCCTTGTAAAAAAAAAAAAGAAAAGTTTATACGGCTTTTTCGCAAGTTAAAAATATGTTCCATATTTCACGCTCGCGTTGGACTTTGGGACAACTCTAACGACGCGTAAAATGTATATTTCCAGTGTATTACAAAGTCAATGAATTTCTTCTTCAAGTATAGTCATACGCCGAGGAGATAGTTATCGGTTTGACTTTTGTGCGGGTAATGACGTGTCTCTTGTTCCGCGATCTTGTAATAGACTTCACGATGAATCCATTTTGAAACTTCACGACAAAATCCAGCGCGATCTATAGAAATGTACGCTTGAATAAAAGTGTATACTTCTTTTGATACATTTCGCTGAGTTTCTCTTTTTCAGATGTCGCCGCGCGGAAAAATTTGTTAGCGTTCTACCCTTTATGCAAAAGATAGTTTATGTTTCGTTATCTAGCGCGTATTGCGTTACGACAAAATGTAAGATATTTTTTACAAAACGCGTATACACACGATATTGCGATGATATTTCCGTTCAGTTAAATAATTATCTAACAAATCAATAGGTTAAAAAAGATTTGTCACGATAAATGCCGAGAAAAAAGAAGCATCCCCGCGCTACTAAACAAAAAACGAAACATGCATCCCCGATTAAGAATAGCGATCTCAACTGAGACACAATGCAAAGTATTTCAATTTCCTTTTCAGAATGTCCTCGTAACTTCCACTAACCATTTCGTCTTGGATTTCGGTGTGGATACAAATGTGTATGTGTGTGTGTGTGTGTGTGTAAAACTAACAAAACTCGCAAAGATTTACAATAAATACAAGTTTTACAAGACACTCGCTGTGTTTACTTCTTTTTAGATAGACGTTAATTTCCCGGTCGTCTTTTCGCACGATGGGAATTTCGATCCCAAGATTTTCAAAGCAAAAAGGAACGAAAGATACGAGCATTTCCACCCTTCCCCCATCCTCTCGAATTCTCCAGGAAAATGCGCGAATAGTAAATCGAGATGCGGATGCTGGAGAGGATTCAACGAGATTCGAGCGTCGATTAGTTCCACGCTATTCCGTTTTGCCCACCGCCATCTTTTTTGTTCGGGAAATTCGTTTTTTTGATATTAGATCCAGAGAAAGGTTTAATTTTCCAGGGAAAGTTCGATTTTCGATATCTATTTGCAACGAAAATTAACAATTATTGGAACTTAACTTTAAATAAAACGTTTTATAAAAGAATAAAATTGACACTCTCTTTTATATCTCTCAATGTCAGTAAAATGACATTTCTATATAAACTGTAAAATGATCTAAATCCGTATTATAATTTGGATTATAATAATTGTCACAAATATGACGAATAAAATCGATAACAAAAATCTGAATTATT
The DNA here is from genome assembly GCA_030770255.1 of Temnothorax ravouxi. Classification (NCBI taxonomy): domain Eukaryota; kingdom Metazoa; phylum Arthropoda; class Insecta; order Hymenoptera; family Formicidae; genus Temnothorax; species Temnothorax ravouxi. The sequence goes on from JASTWP010003163.1 coordinate 1,500, forward strand.
AAAGAAAAAATAGATCTCTAAAAACAATTTTCAAACATTTCAAAATGATGCGGACGACCATATCGGGTCACAACCTGTGCAATACGGCAAGTTACTGCGAAAAAAAAATGGCGTACATGACATGGCGTGCAAAACGAACGAATAGGCAACCCGAAATCACCTGGGATCCGTTTACAGCGGCGGAAGTCTTCGCTTCCTCCCATTCGTCTCCCGGCCGTCTCTACAAAAAGAAGCGAAAGTAGCTTATTCTCCTAACTTGACCCGACCTGACCTAACGTAACCTGTTCGATGTTCGAGGCGGAAACTAATTTAAGTTGGAGAATCACTTTGGCTGTTTCGATTTATTCAGATACTCGACGTATTTCCCGCGAGAAAGAGAGAAAGGGGAGGGAAGGAAAAGAGCTTTCTTCTCGCGTCTGACTTTCCTCTCTGGCCGTCCTGTCACCTTTGCACGCACCCGAATCGCGTTATTCACCTTCGACACGTGACTGGCGAACGAGCCCGTTACGCTGACGCATTTAAAGCGACGACTAGCGCGGGAACTTGGATTTCTGCGCGAAAGTGGAAAGCGGGTATTGGAAATTTGGGTGCAAGAGAAGTTGAGAAGAATTCAAATTTTTGCAATAAGATAAGAATTGAAATGGACTCTGTAAGTAAACGTCCGCAAAAAACATTCGTAAATAAATTCGTCTCAAACAAAAATATATGACTATATATGTAAATAATTTTTTATGAAAGAAATTACATAAAAATTTAGAAATAAAAACTAATCCCAGAACCATTTTTCAATCACGACTTCTTTGTCTAGAATTCTTCTCTTCTTAACAAGAATTGACAAGAGAATATGTAAACTGATTTGGAAGAAAAGAGCTGTAAAGATCTATTGAAGATTATGTGAAAGAGAAACGAAACTTCATATATATATAACGTAGTTTTATGTTGCTAGAAATAAAAGCACAACTCCAATTTCATTAGAGAAAAAATGTTTTATTGCGTTCAATGAACGATGATCGATTAGCGCGCGTTCGATTAAGAAGCTAAATTAAATAGTTTAACGCGACATTACGATGCGAAAGGGCGCCGCATCGAAAATCACTTATTTATAAACCGCGATCAGATTAAAGCCTCCTTACGCGATTTTAATTAATATTTTATAATTAGCAATGTCGTCGCCACGAACGGCCGGCAGCGGTATTGTGCGCGTGCTAATTGGACGTCACGGCCGTTCTTTGTGCGTTTCGTCAAATGTTCGATTTCAATTAAGTGGAAGGAAAGCGCGGAGGCAGGCGAGTCAACTAATCGGAACCGATCATGATTGATCGAAGGATACACTTATTTATCCAGCTGAATGTGCGAGCACTTCTCTATTTTTGGCCTTTAATTGCATTTCTAGATACAGTAACAAAGAATGAACGCGAATGCACGGCGAGCGGATTTTAAATTTAAAACTCGTTCGCTGATTTATTTCAATTACGCTAACTCTCCCGGTCATCCTGGTGAAGTGTAATTACTTTTATGTCCAATCACCGTGCTTTTTCCGAGGCGCGACTTTTGAACTTTAATCTGATTCGCCTTCCGGTCTTATCGACAACCTGCTGTTACCACATTTTTACGTTGATCGCGGCATTTATCATTTGGATCATGTGTCAGTAATCTACAGACTTACGCGCAATCAGCGAATAATATATTTGCTATATACATGCTGATTTATTTACTATAGAAATTTGATGCTAGTTTAGTTTTTTCTCGGTCGCTTCATCTAAATAATTTTACATTTATATATAAGTGCGGATGTTGAAATAAACAAATTAATTTAAAGATATATAGAGATTCTGGATCTGAGTGAGGGAAGATTCACCGGGAATCATCTGAAAACGCGAGCGCATTAAAATGGCGAAGAGGCCTAAGGGCGGTGCATAATGCAACGAAAGGGAAGGCGGGGAGGGAAGGCGAGGGGTAGATAGCGTTTTCATATAAATTCATGCGAGCAGCTCTCCAGGCTGCAGCGGGAAAATCGGGAAAGCCGGGATTATATCCTCAAGAGTTTGCCAGCTTTCAGCGCTCATTTGAGGAGAGAACTGAAAGTGGGGAAATGAGGAGCACGTGGAGGGAGTCGTAAAACGATGCCGAGTGTCCAGGGGTGGATCTTCGGCATGCAGCACTTTAACACATCTGCTTAAAAATGTAGTGATTTATACATTAAGCTGGCTGTTTAATTACAAATCGATTAATGGCTACTTAGGACTAAGAATAATCCAGCACTTGCATTCGAAACTTTTAATCTCTTCGCGAGTCTCAGGTATTAATATAATCTCCACGATAAGTATTAACATTTCATTGAGAATTAATTAAATGCTAATTGAATTAAAACTTAAAATTTCATAAAACCTTTCTTTCTTGCAAAATTTAACGAACGATTCTAACAGCGAGATATTCAAATTCAAGAACTAAAACACATGCAAAAATAAAGATTAAAGTTTATATATGATGTTTAACTTTTTAAACTGTGTAGGTATCATTTGTTACCATTTTATCAATAATTCAACTTTTAAACAATCTTGAGATGACTTAAGTAATTTGCTCCTCTCCTTGCATTAATGAAACAACGGCTGTGTTATGCTAAAATGCATTATCACTTTAATCGTTATGGAGACTGCTTGTGTGGATTTTACTTTTGGAATTGGGGAAAGTGATATTTTAAGCTGCACGCAGACAGAGCGGGATTCCAAAATATCCCGTCCATCCCTGCTATGCACTGGGTCAACTTTTCATCCCCGCTGCCCCCCTCCTTCGCGATACGCTCTCTTCTGGGCGGATTAAATACACTCGTTCTGGTTCTGGTACGCGCGCATAGAAAAAAGGGCCGATCGTAAAGTAAAATAACTGTTTTAAAAAAAATCATTCGCATCACGCGCGCGTAGGTACGTCGGACTTTTCATTTCCATCCCGAACAGAATATCGTCCATTGGCCGTCCGTGCGCGTTAGCGCAGCGCGATACTTCGTGAGGGCGCAAGCATTTTACGATAAATGGGTGAACCCGCTTGGCGGGTCTCCCTTTCCCTCCCCCCCCTTTCTCTCTCTCTCTCTCTCTCTCTCTCTCTCTCTCTCTCTCTCTCTCTCTCTCTCTCTCTCTCTCCCTCTCTCTCTCTCTCTCTCTCTCTCTCTCTCTCTCTCTCTCTCTCTCTCTCTCTCTCTCTCTCTCTCTCTCTCTCTCTCTCTCTCTCTCTCTCTCTCTCTCTCTCTCTCTCTCTCTCTCTCTCTTTCTCTCTTTTTCTTTCTCTCTCTCTTTCTCGATAGCCCCCCCAAACGCAGGAACACGTGTGTCACGCGAGAACTCGATATTCCGTCTGAAAAACGCGTGGCCACGAAAATTGGCGTACTCGATGCGTCCCTTCGTCTAGGAAAATGGGCAAAAGTCGTTCAGCTTTATGTCTCTACAAGTTTTATCTCGAAAGAGAAACGAACACTCGGGAAAAGAAAAACTGAATATTTCAAGATGTTTTTGATGTGCAATTTGATGTACGTTTCATGTACGTTATACAACATTTACTTTTAAAATCATTAATAAATTCATGAACTGTATGTAAACGTCAAGTTTGAGAATGATATTTCTGAAAGAAAAAGAGATTTATTCACATACATATACAATTATACATACAACTTTCATTATATCGGAATTATTTCATCGACAGTAAAATTAAAAAAGTAAATAGATATTGAAGCATTTAGCGTAACGGTTCACTTTTTTTTTTAAACTTGAAGGTAATATTTAAAATTGAAAGTTAATTTTATTTTAATTTTCTCAAGTTTATCAAGAAAAAGGTGAGTTTTATAACTGCAAATATGATCTTTTTTTTGTTTCGGTTGAAGAGGAAAAATGCCTCGCGCATTCCTGACCCCGGCCGTCAGGATATGTGGGGCTTGCACAAAAAAAAATGCCCCGAGTGAGGCTCGAACTCACGACTTTAAGATTATGAGACTATATATAAAGGTCGGTTTTCACACGCAATAATTGGTGGCGCCAGGCCGCGCCAGTCGACTAATGCCAGTAAAAATGCAAGTGTAAACACTTGATGCAAACTGGCGCTAGTAATGTGGCGTTTACTGGCGGTTATTGGCCAAAGCATATAACCTCAAAATTTGAGGTTATATGCTTGCTGTCATTTACTGTGTGTTTAATAAATGTTAAATATTTTCCATATTATACGCCAATCACTGTGTAAACACTTTTGAGTTTGTCAGTTGGTTGTGGCGCCAACGAATGCCAGTCAGTTGGCGCCACTAATCATTGTGTGTAAACCGGCCTTTATATATATATATACGCGCTGCCTACTGCGCCACCGAGGGCTCTTGCAAATATGATCTAACGTGATCCTTATTGATTCTGATAAATATATTAGAATCAATGTTTTATAGAATCGTCGCGTTTAAAAAAAACAGGGACAGGATCGAATAAATCCGAACGGAACGACGAATTAAGTTAACACCTAATCAGCATAGTTTGAGTGTCGCTCTTAGTGTTTTGATCGTCGACATGTCATGAACGCGAGCTTAGGATTTGAGAATTATTGGTGGGGCTCGGAGGAGCATCGCGGCGCACGACTAAACGTTCCAGCGTCGCGGCGGTTCTGCGTGTCACTGAGAGAGCGTCACTTTGAGCCGGTTATCGTTTATGTAACCAGTAACGAGCACGGACTTCGTTAGTGTAAGCGCATTTCACGCAAAAGGTTACTTTGAGCTCGCTCAACGACGGGGCGAAGTAGGGCGAGGAGGGATCGGACGAGGGTGCGTAGGGCGAGGGGGAAGGACGAGGGGACGGGGTAGATCCCGAGCGCAATTACATTATACGCCCTCCCTAATTAGCGGAATTTCCGGCTCGCAACACGACGTGTTGTGTTCGCGGCGGATAAACGGGTCTGAAGTTTAAAATAACGTTGCATAATAAAATTAAACAATGCGAGCGTTGCTGTTAATTAGCGGCGGATTTGGGACGAGACAGAGATTGAAGCACGTGCGGCACGGTCGGCGGATCATTTTTAGCGATTGGAGCGTTGCGTCATCGCGCGCTTATACGTAACACGCTATAGAATCCATTCCTGCTTCCGTTCGAATTCATAACTAATGCGAGCCCTCTGTCATTTAAGCGGAGTCAGTTGTGGCCTCAAATGCAGAATATAAATTTTTTCCACATTTTCGCAGTTTACATTGGTATCACTTGCACATTCGATCGTTGCCAGGTGAAACCTGGTTAAATGGCATTCTTCTATTCGTTCGAACATCGGATTTTTCCTAATTCCAACAGCGTATATATTGTGCTTTCACGTTGAAAATAATATCTTAATGCACTTATGTAATTAAGTGTTTATGATTCAACCTCGAAAAAAAAGGAGCCGATCCATTAATGAAATAGAGACAAAAAATAAAACTAGAGCAGCTATGTTCCAACCCGAAAAGACGGTAGTGCTTCAGTTTCATATCGGATTTCAGCACCGGAAGGACAAAAATTACAACGTCCAGCATTATCAACCTTGTCCGCTGTTCCCCGTCCTATTTTTATTATGTTTCTGCTGTTCGCATCCTTGAGAAGACACCGTACGCCATATGGAGTTGCAATGAAACTCTGACACATGATAGAGTGAGGACAAATATCTGGGGTGCGCGTACAGGAGTTCAAATTAATGGAAAAGTATCAATTTACACGAGCAATTCGCAAACTTGTTCACAAATGCATCGAAATTATTGCGAGGTACTCATCGAATTACCCTGTATATATTCGTTTATTTTGCATTAAACAAACCGCGATATACACGCTGTATGCATTTGTAATAAAATGCTGTTGTACATGTATATACATAACAAAACTTCATCGCGCAACTGTAACAAGTTTACAACTATTAATTTACGCTGCCTCCTTATAAGCGAATTGTGATCAATTAATCCTTAAGAAATATGGAATTAGAATTTCAAAACATTTTCTGGTAAATATTAAAAATTAATAAATTTTGACACTATACTCATTTTACTTAAAAATAATATGTCCCACGCATTCTTTTGAATATCAAATAAAATTTTATAATCGTAACTCGTCACTATTTGATTTTTAATCGCTTAATTAAGGGCTGCTGATGTCACAACAATAAGAAATTGCGAAAAAAATACAGGAATTTCTGGAGATTTTAATATACGAATGCGCTAGATTTACGGATATTTTGGGGGCGGGTTGGCTTTGAAAAAATCCGTGCGACGGGGATGACTTATGCCGCGTTTTCAAGCGGCGTTGGGACACCTTGCGAAGAGTGAAAAAGGACCGCGGCATCATAAATCAGCACATTAATTCGTAACGAGATTAGTATAATAAATCATCGTCCACACGGTATTTGCATATGCCGTGCATTACTCTCGTCATGTGACCCTCGTCTTCCGGATAGTCGACATTAAACGTTGATGACGTTCGCGAAGTGAATATCACAATTAATATTAATCTCAGTTCTCCAGAACTTCCGGAATTAAAAAAAAAAAGAACGCGTTTTTTGCACTAATCTGTGAATACGCGAACGTTTGCAAAAGTTAAGCTGTAACGTGTCTTGAAAAAATGTGAAATTCAGGAAGAGGTGTCAAAACAAAAAAATTTAAATACGAAATAAAATCCGCGTTGAGGATTCTTTAATTTTTAATAATACAAGACACATGTGTTATTTCATTAATTTCGTTATTTGTTGTCTCAGAGGTACGTGTATAGTGGCAAAGTAGTAAATTAACCGAAATCGAGAGGCTCGCTTACGTTCAATCTCTCTCTCGGGGGTGTTTTTATTCAGGGCACTCTCGAGGGTATCGTTGGGCGTTTTCGTCTTTTTCGCGTCACCCGGTAGAAAAGATCGATTCGCTTTTTGGGAGATACAAGCAGCGTCAAAGGGTTAAAGCTTATCGCGTGGGAACTCTTTTACTCCGTTCGTTCGCACACCCAATGGAATTAGCCGTCGCTAACCACCCTCTCTCCCGTCTACCTACCCCCGTCCCCGTACGTCTAACTCGCGCCAATAAGAACGACAAGCGCGCGTGCGCGTTCTTTCTTTCTTCTTCCCCCTCCCCCCTCTCTCTCTCCCCCTCCCGCTCCCCCTCTCTCTTTCTCTCTCTCCCGGGATGGCAGTTTCTCCGCCACGATTACCCCAGAAATCTTTCTTCGGCTAATGCAAGAACTGTGTTTCCGGCGGTTCGCCCGATGCTTCGCCTACCTCCGGGGCGGACAAGCACGTACACACGCGAGCGGGCGCGAGCGCGCGGACGATGGCGTGCATTTACAAGTGCGACTTGCCGCAGGGGCGGGGAGGAGGATAGCGAGTTAGAAATAGAAGGGTGGACAGCTTCTGCGCGTTCTATATAATGCGGGAACGGTGAGAAATATTTGGGCGAAAAGTAAAGGGGTCGGGCTGCGAGCTGCGCTCGAACCGGAAGCGTAATTTGCAAACTGCCAGAAATTCCGTAGAAATTTAAAAGAAGATTGTTAACTTTTGAGGTTTTATGGAGGTTTCTATATGGAGCCCAACGCGTCCCATGGAAATTCGTGTGCCTCTCGAATAGTCGCGTTTCTCATTTCGCGCGTGAAATACAACATGATGTATTCGTCTAATTTAATTCCCGTGCATTACATACGCGTATAATTAACAGATTGCGGAATGTAATTTTCTGTTTTTGCTCAGTCAAGTTAAAGGGTATATTTGATACAATATAAGTCTCGAAACACTCGCACGAAGCAACGACACTAGTGCGAGAGACGGCCGAAAAAGTATCGACGCGACGCGAGGTAGTAGGAAGAGTGCCCTGAAAAATTCGATGCTGATACGCGCATTCGATACTCGAGAGGTAGCATACGTGGCACATGTAGAACATGAAGGACATGGATTATACAAGGGACGTATAGGATACGCCTCAACAATCTCACATGTCCCATGGGCGTGTTCAAAAATCTTATGAACGTTTTTCATAGATGACAAATAAACGTGCGAATATTTCAGAACTCCTACAAAGCTCCATGAGGATCACAGTCCTCTCACGTTCTCTATATAAACTCCGTCTATATTATAATACCCATCTGTCGAGATAAATTGATGTGATTGAGAGTAAGCTATATAAAATAAAGTTATGCGTCCGACACACACATGCTGCATCTCTTTCACTCTTAATCCTAAAAAAATTCCCACATAAATATTTTCCAAAGAAGCCTTATACATTTTCACGCCCGTTTATTCAATTTCAAATTTATCAAATTTGATAGCGCGATACGGTATCGGGAATATCAACAGATTAAAGAAGAGATGCGAATAAGTCATTAGAACGTTTTCTTTGCCGCATATGAATGTGAAATTAAGCTCTGTTACTGAAGATTTGCTAATTACGTAATATTGCCCACATTCGGAAATACTATGGGATACGATGGTCTACTCTACTCTTACAGTGCTTTATGCGGTAGCCGCGGCGCGCATGTATACTGCTACTGCATTCAGCGTTAAGTCCCGGATTTCAATCCCATCGTCGCCGTTTGTTTATTTCACGCGTACGGTTTATTCAGGGGCCCTGCCGCTTTTGTAAGATAGTCTATGCCGTGTGTCATAACCAAACGATCGGCGGTATATATCCCTACGGCCGGCTACATGCAGCCGCCGGGTGTTTCCGCAGTTTCTGGTTCGCGCGCGTCCTAATGCGAATGCGGTGTTTCTAATTTAATATCTTAAGGACCGGCATTTACCCACGTCAGCTATGCCGGATTAGGATGTCAGACGCAAGGGAAATACACGCGATTCCCGCAATTTACGTCCGAGTGACTTTTCAAGCAAACCTCTCTTTTCCGTTTCGAGAGCAAGTTTATAAAACGTTTCACGTAAGATACATTTTCTTTTAGCACGATGTAACGAGGATCCTCAAAATTGCAGCTACAATTTTCCTAATAATTTTACGTAGCGTTCGATAACTATATATACTGCATTTGGAATAGACTAAGACTTTATCGAATTCGAAGATTTCCGTTAATAGAAAATTATGCGAACAAAATTTCGATTAATTGTATCATAAATTATTTCGATATATTGCACGTCCCTCTCGCAAATTAGGGGAGATAATTTTGTTTAAAAAGTCGATTGGAATATTATCCGATAAATTTACGTTTCTTCGATATTTTTGGTATTGCATCGTCAATATCTGTCGCAGGCTTGCAATACTTTTTATATTTTTGCGTAAGTCATAAATATGTCTTATAGAATATGTTCGGTGTCATTTTTTTTACGCCGCTAAACGCTTAGAGTAATACACTTTCTCCCAAGTGCTGAATAAGTGATCATGTCAAAAGCGATCCCCTATATCGCATGGCATGTTATGCGTCGTTGCATATTAATGCGAATCTCTTTTTCCATCCTTGTGTTTCATTATCGCTTTACAATGTGTCAATATGTGTCGATATATAGATTTAAAAAAAGGCTTTCACCGCCATAATCTTGTCACTTTAGAGATTTTCTATAAATAAACATTTTTTTTTTCATAAAAATATCATTGTACACAGAAAATACTCTTCTATAATACTTTGTACGGTATAAATGTTGCGGAAATGCGTGATACAATTATAGAATATGGCATAATTATAGAATAATAATATCCACAGTCTTTTACAGCGTCACAGACTATATAAAGCCTTTTTTTTTAACGAGGCTTGATTTGCTAGAAATATAGGCACGTCCAATCTTCTTTCGTGTCTCTTTAAACGACTCTCCAAATAATATGGTAAAAGAATAGAAGAGTTTTTACTCACCGAGAATCTGGCTGAGGACGGTGCGACCATCTTCACCGAGGCACGCACTGCGTGCGTCAAACGGATTTGTGAACTGCACGAATGCATAACCCTTGTGCATAGAGATACCTGAAAGATGTAAAAGGTTAATTGCATTTCGCAGATTTTATAAAATAAATAAATTTGGATAAAAAATATTAATACCTCAATCGTTTTACGGTTTTATTATACGCATTATTCTCAATGTACACAATTTTTTTTATTATTTTTATTGTTTTATTCCATACGAGTTTGATATTCTTTATTTTATTATTAAACATTTTAAAATGTAACACATGGTGTTTGTAACAACAACCAGTACGATTGTTTATCAGTATAAGTTATAAGCGAGCTCGGAAAAGCGTAAAAAGTTTCATTAATATACGCTCATGTAAAATCTGCCAAAAATATACAGCTTTATTTAAATTCATTTATTTAAATTCATTTTCTGACCTTAAAATTATTTTAAAAAATATCTTTACAAAATATAGTTTATGGGCTTTTTGTAATGGAGTCAATTCCATCTGAAAAAACACCCGGCATAAAGCTTTCAGTAATGGAGTCGATCGCGAGTGAGTCCTTTTAAATAAACCATCCTGTTTATCCTATATGTTTTATACATGAGAGAACTGCAAAATAAATGATTAAAATTATAAAAAAAATTAAACAAGAAAGAGAACTGCGCGATTTCTAGGAATATTCACAAACATTTGAAAAATATGAAATACATTGGAAGAGCGTTATCGTTCGTATAGCTACATTAGCTACGAACTTTCTCAAGCAACTCTTTTTTTTCTCCAGAAAACTATCCCCGAGCAAAATACATAGGACAAAATTTTAATTGAACAAATAATAAGAGAAAACAAGACCGCTATGATACACAATCGAATAAGATACAAGCCGTTTTCGGTCTAAGCTTAGATTTTAGACAGCTCAATATTAATTTCCGTTGCGATGGCCCTCGCGGGTGTTGACGCAATGTGATTTCTGCCCAGTGCTCTGAATGTCAACATGAAGAAATTCAAGCAAGCGCGGATAAACAGCGGGAGTAACTATGACTCTCTACATAGTAGCCAAATGCCTCGTCATCTAATTAGTGACGCGCATGAATGGATTAACGAGATTCCCACTGTCCCTATCTACTATCTAGCGAAACCACTGCCAAGGAAACGGGCTTGGAAAAATTAGCGGGGAAAGAAGACCCTGTTGAGCTTGACTCTAGTCTGGCACTGTAATTTATATGTATATGTATTACTAGTAATACATATACATGGAAATTAATATTGAGTTGCCTAAGGTCTAAGCTTAGACCGAAAACGGCTTATATCTTATTTAACTGAACAAACTTTAGCTGGGGAGCAAAAAATCTTCAAATTAAATAACGACATTTCCGAACAATTAAAAACAGCTCCGGGAAATATTAAACATTTTTGCAAACCAAATTAATAAAAACAAGTGCGCGTTGTTGCCGGTCGATTTTGCCGGAGCGCCAAGTCGCACGGACGCGACCTGTAATCTGTGTACCCGTAATAACTTTTGCGTGGTTAGCAGCTGACCATGCATGGAATTCATTATGCCGAAACAAATATGTAAATCTAACCAATACGCACACTCGCACTCACACAGACGTGTGCGCGGGCGTGTACGCGCTAGAATGCAAATACTGTCCGTGCGAATATCTGCCCTCCCTCTCGCTCCGCTTCATCGCGAAGCTCGGCGCAAGAGATGTTCATAGCTTTCATCGTCGCTATTGTTATCAGCTCATTCTTCAGTATACACCGGTTGTTGAACAGAGATTTAAAAAAAAATCGAATCTCAGTCTAATATACACTTGTCGTAAAATACACTAGTAATAATAAATTATATGTTATACCCTTTTATGTTGATAAAGTATGTCCAGATTGCTTCATCTTTTTCTTCTTTCTTTTTATGTAGCGTTCCGACAATAAAACTAAAATTATGTACGATTAAAAATGTATATATACTTATATTTTTAATTTTAATTTTTTAATTTATTGATCATATTTTTGAATCATTAGGATTGAAAATTCTCGTTTTCGTAGAAATTTCAATTAAACGTAGTTATGTAATATAATTTTTTAAATTCTTTGCTACACCGATTATAGAATGTCGATAGTTTCATTTAAAATTTGAAAAAATTCGTTATATATGCGTGTTATTCTAAAAAAAGTAAATATTTGAAATAATTTAGCAGATGTTTCATCGTACGAAAACATAATATGTTTTCGCATTATTATCGCTGTTAGGATCACAACTTGACATAATTTTTTCTTCTCGAATTTTAATCTCCAGATCTATCTATTTCTCGTTTTTCAAGCAAGAGTAAATTTATCATGTATTACATAGCGATCCCGTCGATCTCCCGAAACATTTAGCGCTTCGGAGCTCGACTCTCCGATAAAGCACTATATCATCCCCATATCTCAAAGCTTAATCCCACCCCTCATATTTTCAGGGGCGGCGTATCGGTCGAAAGGAGATCGTCGTGTCGATCGTATCGATCTTCGATCCCCGTAACGTAACTCGTCATCGCCGTAACGTTTATTCCGGAATTTAAATCGCTGTCTGCGCGCATGTCATACGTAAGGGGACGGCGGAGGTGTTATGTACGTGTGCATTTGTGCACGCGAGACGGGTGCGAGAGTTCGATATCGGCGCTCGAGAGATCGTTCCGCGACGAAATTTATTCTGGTCATAAAAACCGCGATAGCGAAATGCGCGATCGTAAGTGCAAGTATATGTGCGAGGTGCGGCGGCGGGCCGGTTGATACGACGCTCTTCGTCTGTCATTATTTTATTTTTCGGTGCTCTGGATATTATTATTTTCGGGCGTGGTTGAACTCTTGGCGTAAATGTACATTATTTCATCAGTTGATTATTAGAGGTAGATGCTTACATATTTTTCTTCCATATATTTTTCATAGAATGTATTAAAGTTTTTTTCGTTTCACAATCTAGTTGAATCTAGCATGTGTAAAAAAACAAAGTTCTTCCAATCCTCACCGCGCAAATATTATAAATTATTTTCATATATGTGTTATGATGATTGACGAACTCTAATCGGTTCTTGTTTAATAAAAATCAAAACTATTTTAATACACAAAGAATGTGTTTTCTAAATAAAAATATTTATTTGATTTCAATATCGAAACCGCATCCCGACATTCCCGACAAGAGCGCATCAGAAAACCGTTACGGAACTATTTGAGATATCGGTCGTTTTTGTCGTTTCTAGACGCTAATAGTGATATAATCAGCCGCATGATTTTGCGGAGATGCTTGTGGGATTTCGTTCAACCGCAAGATCGATTCAAAATTGCTATGCATTTGCAATTAGAATTTAATGTTATTACAAAATCTGATGTAGAATGAAGAACAGAATTATACAATTAATTATAGAGAAGATGCCATTTTCAGTCTGGCTAGATCTTGGTCTTTAGCCTAATAATAATAAACTATGTAAGAAAGTCGACAGCCAAAATACGAATAAAATAAGGATATTGGTATAAAATAAAATATAGTTTAAATTATATTGTTGTTGAAGAAAACTAAATATAGTCAAAACGTTGCAATTGCTTTTAATATATTATTGTAAATAAACTAAATTTTAATTTAAACTAACCTCCTTATTTTACTCGTATTTTGGCCGCTGACCTTATTCTTATATATAGCTTAGCTTATAACGAGAACTTCTCTATTAATCTAAAAATAATATTTCTGTGTAAATTTTGTATACTGTTTCCCAACTCAGTAAATTGCATTATATATTATTTGTCGGTCTTAAAATATAGCTTTTTGTTGGAACAGTAAATCTACATACTTAAATTGATATCGATTTAATTTTTGATACTAATAAACATCTTTCTTCAGTCACTGTAAAAAAATCACTGCAAAAAATATCACTCCAGCCAAGATTCAAACCTACATCTCCCTACAATTCGTGACGGGCGTCTTTATCAATCTCTAGAATCACTATAGGATATCGGTGTCAATTAACTTCAAAAAAAGATTCCAAACAAAAGTTCTGATACTAAATATTTTATTTTACTTCGGATTCTACCAGATGTAAACGCCGTTGAAAATCAATTTAAAGCAAGTGAGAATTCTTATTTTTATCTTGTTCGACTCGATGTGTATATTATTTTCAAGACTTTAAAAATTTAAAAATAAAAAAACTTAATATAAATAAACTTAATATAATAACAATTTTAATCTTTTTCAACTTTAAATATTAATATATTCAGAATAAAGTAAAAAATTATATATATTTGGGAAAAATAGTATGCAATAAGTCTTTTCCAAAAGAGACTCCATATTAAATATAGATAAAAGTAAAACCTTCATATCTCCTTCAAAGTGAGATAAAACGTAAAAATTTTGTACGAAAACTACTGTTAATAACTCGGAAAATTTAAACTTTTAACTAATAAAAAAGTCGTACGTGATTTATTTACTTGCCTTTAGTTCACAATAAAAGACCGAATAAATTCAATTGCGAGAAAGGCAAAATATTGAAATGGAAAAACGGAAATCAAAGTTTGATTCGATAGAATATCTCCATAAAAACAGACAAGTCCGCTCTTTGTAACAATTATTTGTATTTTTCGTAACTATGTTTTTTGTTAAAGTCGTCACTCGCTAAAGTGACAACCAAGTGCCTCGATAACAACAGTGCTGCATTGAGGGCCTGTTGCAGTGAATTTTTCCAATGTTTTGGCATTTATATAGAACAAATATCGACTTTATATTGGAAAACTTGTCGGCAGATAGAATCTCTAGTGTTGTTATCTGGGCATTCGACAGTATAGATTTAAATCATTCTAGTGACGATTTCTTTCGATGCAACTGCATATAGGATGTCCAAAAAATATTGCCATTCTCTTCGTTTAGTTTTCTAGACAACTAAAAATTGAATTTTACATAACAAAAATTTGATTGTGCTTTTCAATTTTTTCTTTTTCAACATTAAAATATATTTCTTTGTGACATAAATTATTAACTATATGTTCAAAGTTTGTTGAAATAAAATGCACTTAAACAAATTTTGAGTAAGGAACCATTTTTATAATTAACAAAAAATTATACACTTTATAGCACTCCCCGGAAAATTCTGCCCGTTTGATCTATAATTCTTTGAGATTCGTTGAATTATTTCCCAAAAAATAAGAAAAATTAGAAAAATCGGTTTCCAGAAAATCGATAACAAAAAACTATACACATAGTGGCACTTCCCGGAAAATTCTACCCCTATTTCATATACTTTTGATAAAAATTCGGTTCAGAGGTTTGGGCTGGGCGTTGATGAGTGAGTGAGTGAGTGAGTGAGTGAGTAAGTGAGTGAGTCAGTCAGGACATCTTCCTTTATATATATAAAAAAAATTGAACTGAAATCTGACGAGGAGCACTGAATGTCAAAACATGCCCATACCAACACACTCCCGCTTACATTCACATATATCCCTCCCTCCTCCTTCTCTTTCTCTTTCTCTCACTTTTATACACATACGTACACGCTTACGCTCTATTAATAAATATGTAGAATTTATATAAATCTAATGTATTACATTTATTGTAGTTTAAAAAATAAAAAAAACCGGTTTCCAAAAAATCGACATTTTTTATATAAGTATATTATTACGGTATATTATTACTTATTTTTTGAATATCAATTGTTCGTATACAATTAGTCTTCTTCTCTCTCTCAATTATTTCCTCAAAAATTGGAAAAATTTCGTAACCAATTTCCAAAAAGATACCGTTTCCCCAAAAAATCGATAACAAAAAATTATACACTTTGTGGCATTCCCCGGGTAATTCTACCCCTATTTTATATACAATTCTTTAAAATTCGGTCAATTATTTCTCGAAAAATTAAAAAAATAAAAAAACCGGTTTCCAGAAAATCGGTAACAAAAAACTATACACATAATAACACTCTCCGGGAAATTCTATTCAATTCTTTAAAATTCGATCTATTATTTCCCAAAAAATTCGAAAAACTTCTGATACCGATTTCCCAAAAAATCGATAACAAAAAATTATACACTTTATGGCATTCCCCGGGTAATTCTACCCCTGTTCTATATACAATTCTTTAAAATTCGGTCAATTATTTCTCAAAAAATTATAGAACTTAAAAAAACCGATTTCCAGAAAATCGGTAATTCGCGCGGGCCAAGCGTCTAGTTTCATATACTTTTGGTAAAAATTCGGTTCATTGGTTTCCGAGATCATCGAACGCAAACAATCAAAATTAAAAAAACCGATTTCCAGAAAATCGGTAACGAAAAAATATACACCCTATAACACTCCCCGGGAAATTCTACCCCTATTTCATATACTTTTGGTAAAAATTCGGTTGATTGGTTTCCGAGATCATCGAACGCAAACAATCAAAATTAAAAAAACCGATTTCCAGAAAATCGGTAACGAAAAAATATACACCCTATAACACTTCCCGGGAAATTCTACCCCTATTTCATATATTTTGGTAAAAATTCGGTTGATTGGTTTCCGAGATCATCGAACGCAAACAATCAAAATTAAAAAAAACCGATTTCCAGAAAATCGGTAACGAAAAAATATACACCCTATAACACTTCCCGGGAAATTCTACCCCTATTTCATATACTTTTGGTAAAAATTCGGTTGATTGGTTTCCGAGATCATCGAACGCAAACAATCAAAATTTAAAAAACCGATTTCCAGAAAATCGGTAACAAAAAAATATACACCCTATAACACTTCCCGGGAAATTCTACCCCTATTTCATATACTTTTGGTAAAAATTCGGTTGATTGGTTTCCGAGATCATCGAACGCAAACAATCAAAATTAAAAAAACCGATTTCCAGAAAATCGGTAACGAAAAAATATACACCCTATAACACTTCCCGGGAAATTCTACCCCTATTTCATATACTTTTGGTAAAAATTCGGTTGATTGGTTTCCGAGATCATCGAACGCAAACAATCAAAATTAAAAAAACCGATTTCCAGAAAATCGGTAACGAAAAAATATACACCCTATAACACTCCCCGGGAAATTCTACCCCTATTTCATATACTTTTGGTAAAAATTCGGTTGATTGGTTTCCGAGATCATCGAACACAAACAATCAAACCGACAAACTCTGTCTCTTTATAATAGTAGTATAGATAATTAAGGAAATTTGCCCATCTCTCTTGTTCTGCTAAGATATTTAAATTTAATCATTTATAAAATTACCGGTTTTAAATATTAAAATAATCATAAATTTTTTCAAATTAATCCGTTAGTATATTTACAATTTTACTAACAATTATATTCTGTATTTTTATCATTGAAATATTTCTTACGCAAAGGGCAGATCGCAGCTATGTGCGTTTAATAATCTCTCTTTATTTATCTTGTAACAAAGATGTAAAGTTCACAGTGGAAAAATTACTGAAATTAGTGCAATCTTATTTGTCGAGGATTTCGTTTTTAAACCGGATTTCAAACAAAAGCAATTCCCCAGAAAGTCGAAGATTGTATACATTTCCGCGTTAAACGTTGCTTGTAAAAGAGATTCAATTCGTAGAATTTGCAATTTATCTGCTATCGCGCATTGCACGCGGCGTCGCCTCCGTACAGGACGCGGCTTATCCTTCGTATCGGCGTCCCCTCTAATCCGGCGAGCGCCTTAATTCCTGCAAAGTCGAAGTTGCCCTTATTGTCTTCGTTCTTTATTGAGAAAGTAAGCTGTTTATCGGCAGCTAGCAGCGCTCCTTGTAATTTCGACATCCGACATTTGAAATTGCGATTTTGCTGGACAGAGCGGGGGCAGGATAACTTACCCGTGATATCCGACGACGCGCTCGATCGGCGTTGGAACGCCAATATCACCTGCGTCGGCACGAAGCTAATTCCGCAGCATTCTTCGTCCTTATTACATAATCTTATACCGTTGGCACGGCTTATTGTTACATTATTTATTGCGCTATATTCATCCCTTTTATGTATTATTTTATGTACGCGTAGGGTATAAGGTAAAGTTAAAGTGATCGAGTTAAAGCGGACAAGAATTGTATTCCTTTAGCTAATCTCTCAGTTGAGTATTCTGTTTTAATACCTATATAATTTTTGAAGCTTAGTCATGAAGATATACAATGTTGAATGTTTTGAAAAAAATCAATTCACTTTGTAAATGTGTTAGATAATCTGTTATTAAAATCAAAGTCGTAGGATTTCTTGTATATATATATGTTGAACTGTAATACATAACAGTTCACAATAAATTCAATAAAAAGAGCGAGAGATTATTTGATATTGTCCTCGATCGTCGATCTATCATGGCCGACCTCACATGGTCATTCTCGGCTTATTATCGTTCGTCTATCTATCACTCCAGATCGCAATCGTAATTTCATTCCCGGAGGAGGGGACAAGACCCCGCGGAAAAATGATTTTCCGGGATAACAAATCCTGCGATTGCGGAGTAAACGAGGTTACGGCTTACAAAGGAAGAGAAGGTAGCGGCAGTCATCGTGCCGCTCTCCTCCTGAAACTGGAGACCGACGGATATCCAATTCGAGCTATCGAAGGTCAAGTCGCCGTGGCACAAATTGCGTTACCGGGATCCCATTTTCCCGGAGCCCCGCTGCCCCTTCCGCTATTCTTCCCGATGCAATTTTTCCGCGCCGGATAATAAGTTATTCGATCGCGAATTATCGAATGTTATCAGGCCGCCGATTTCTCACGCGATTCGTTTTATCGGGAACGCCTCGGGAAGGATTGGGAACAACATTCGGAAATAACCAAATGATTCTTCCTTTCCGCGCGATAATCGATTTTTATCTACCCTTACGTCGCGTCGCTATCTTACTTTTATGAATATCGCTGTCTTTTTTAAATTCGCCGGGAGTAAAGTTCGTAATTCGCAGGATTAACGCTCGCGCGCGTGTGCGAAGGGATTGCGAAAAAATTATTCCGATGGAATCGCTTAGGTTCTGCTAAATATTTCCACGAGGTATAATTGAAACGAATTAAGATGCGAAAAAGATAAATGAAATCGGTCTTGCCGGTCTATAGATATGAATTTACCATTTACACGGAGACACATTTAATCCTAGACAGAAAAAATATAAATTTTAACGGCTTAAATAAAATAAAATCTTTTTGCTTATATCCGTAATATCACTTTTAGAAGCGTGATGGATACAGTAATTCAAAAATAAATTTTATTGAAAATAGTAAAACATAAATTATGTATATAAATTTCCTGTCTAGCTTAAAATTACTCCTTTTAAAACAAGATATTTTTAAGCTCTTTATTTTCCACCGTTTATTATTGAGCATTATATTTTGCAAGAGATATTTTTGACAGATATTTTTTAACATTTCACTTTTTAGCTACGTTTTTATGCAGTCTGCTTTTTGGCGTTTTGTTTTTCAGAATGTCCAGTTTAAAACATATATTATATTTGATATAAAGATTTGTACGCAGTGCTTTCAGCAATCCATTTTTTAATGACCTTACCTCAGTAGCTTAATAATTTTTACCAATTACAATTTTTACTAATAAAACTTACCGGCCAGACGACCATAGCGCTGGAACATTCGTTCCGACATCGGTCTTGCTACATTGAAATGTATTGAGGTTCCCGACGAAAACGCGTGAATTCACCGCCTGTGGGTCCTGCGAATTGGTCTGGTTGCCCACTTTGCTCATCTTCATCGCCTGAAAGCAGAGAGAAAGAAAATTCAATTACTAGTTTTCTTGCCATCTTAAATAATAATTACATAAAAAATATAGAAAGCATAAAAATTTTTACAAGATCTACGTAAAATATTACTCCGCAAAAATCTCATCCGTGTTTTTAATTCACAATAAATGTATATATCTACAGAAAAATTCAAGACAGAAACAGCTTTCCAGTGAAAAAGGAAAGTAATTGAAGATAAAAGTTAATTTCACGAATATTTGAAATAGAATCTCAAACAAATTAAGATGAGATATAAATCTTCGTTATATTTTTTATTTTATCGATTTTAATACAAGCTCATTCAATTTTCACGTTAATGTCGTTATTTAAAAAGAAAAGACTAAAGAAATGAGAAGAAGGGGAATGACGGATTAATTCAATTAATCGGCTCAGGTATCGATTAATTCCGGTAAAAATGGCCGGTTGCCACTAACGATCTCGTTAGTTTTACGCGTTATTTCGCAAAAGTAGGAAACAAACTGTTGCACAATGGGATTGCGAGGCGTTAATTAATCAACATCGCGCCAATTAGCGACTTGCGAATGTCTCTTTGATACTAGAACGCTATCTACACATTCGCGTGTATTGTAATCATCGTCATCATTACTATTTGTTATCATTTGTTTCATTTGCTTTATACTTTTTACTTAGATATACATTAATCATTCGTTGAACAACGAATTTAAGACAGATCTGCCCGTATTGAAATATTCTTGATCAATGAATTGTCAAAATACATGGTGTATAATCTCTCCGCAGCACCTAATACATAGTTTACGATAGTTATACATATATACATATTGAATTCAACCTATTAATACGTTTGATGATATGTGCACATACGTGCTATATACCATCTTATCGCAATGCTTAAGACGGATATAACTACGTTGAATTCGATTTCAAGGAAATCGAGTAAACGATTAAAGCCACAGAGAGAGAGAGAGAGAGAAGGGGGAAGGGGAAAAGAGAGTAAAGCCATTGCGCATAACCCAGTATATCACTTAAGGGATTAAACAACATTGAATTGACATCTATATCGGCATTAATAATCGACGGAATAATTATCACGGATCGTGCGTTACGGTTGTATGGGATCCTTCAGCAGTATCTTCAATAATCCACGTTATTTTTCATTATCACGCATATCTTCGCCTCTGCCGTCGCTCGTCACACGAATCCAATTTGTAACTTTGATTGCTTTGCGACGGAAAAGTTTATCGGCAAATCATCAAATGCTCGCATCACCGATAAACAAGAAACGATTATCGATTTCGCGAGATTGACACCGGCATCACGACGCCAGTATATGTGTATTTATTAAAGAGTTGTTCCCCATAAATATCGACAGTTATACGGCGGGATAGCCCAGAGGTTGGGGCAAATATTGGCTTGCACGTCAAAATTAGTAATCGACGCGTCGGTGGATTTAATCGACGAAAAATCGTCGTTTCGCTTCCGATTTTACGACGCGGAAGTGAGCCCGGTAACACCGGTCTCGATTAAATCTATATCCGGACGTTCCTAAAATGTCTGGCTAAACCTTATACCCACCACAAACTCAATCAACTGATTATTTTGATGGACAAAATAACCATAGGCCATTAATAAAGCCATCAAACGCATTCTTTCTGACTAAATATTAAAATGCGATGTTAATAATTTCGAAATTTAATTATTATTATTAAATAAATTCATCATTTTGGATTACTGAAGAATGAAAAATATCATAAAATAGTGTTGCTGTTAGCTGTTTCATCAGAAATTAGGGTTATTTAAATTTGTAGCGCGCGATAATCCCAATTAGCTCGGCAACTTGGCAATGATTCTCGCGGCGGATTTCTAATTACGTTCTACTTGGGCCGGACTAGAATTTAGCTACCGCGTCGCCCGTTATTTACGGCGCGAGCCAATCCAAAGAGGTATGCCCACTATTTGAAAACGTTAATTGTTCTTAAGTATTTCTTACGCAAATAATCATGAAGGCATATTTTCTCTCAAACTAAAATGCACATTGAACTGGTGATTTGGAAACTCTATAAAAAATTTATCGTTTATTTCTTTTTATATAAATAATTATTTTACAATAAAATTTTGCTTCATGCAGATATTCATCGCGGTGTATATTTTATTAAATTAACTGTAGAAAAGTTTTTCGGAAATTTTTCTGTTAATTAAAACTTATTTTTGTTTTATTTTCATTGCAACAGACAATACTATACAACTTTTTCGCCCTCTCTCGCAACTCATAATAAAATAGAATTGATAGAAATGATTTATTTTATTCGTCTATAGAATTTTTCTTTTATTTATTTTTACCACTATTATTTTTTATTTGATCTATCTGACAACTTTTAATAAAAATTTATAAAATTTTTAATTGTGATATGATATTTATACATAAAAAAATTATATAAAATTATATTATGCACAATACCGATCGTTATTATTAATCAGAGTATATTTTTCTATTAATTTCATTATAGATGATATATCTATTTTATATGTATCTATCTTTATTATATCGTGGAGTGTTTAAAATTATTATTACCGCAGGCTGATTATAGCTATCATTAATATATGAAAATCAACTCGCGCCTTGCGACGACATAAGTTCTGTGAAGGAGGAACTTAGGGGATTATTCATAATTTATGTAAGAAACGAAACAAAAGCTGCAAAAGCTGTCGCATAATTTTATCCTACGGACCGTCGAAGTTTGGACGTCCCGATAATTTCAGCTCTCTTACGGATTTCCAAGTGGTTTCAACTTCCTCAGCTCTTTACATATCCATAGAAACTGTGTGCCTCAGACACCATAGTAAAGTATTGACACTAATTATCTTTAAAATTCGGCAATCAGCAAGAAATAATACATAAATATATGTAACAATTCATCACTGCGAAATTGTGAGTTATTTTACATTCTGAATCATTTTATTGAGTCACTTTAACAACATTAAAGAATTCAATGAATAATCGAAATACTATCGTTTGAATTTCAAGAATCTCTTCTAAGATCAGAATATTCAAATAACATAAAGCAAAGTGACATTTTCAATTCAATTAAGGTAGTTCGATGATGAACAACTTTTGCCAAAAGTGATAGGTTTTATTTTTTATATCAAAAAAAGGAGCTCTCCTGAATCGATTAAGCCCAGAAAAAAGATAATTCACCATCCCGTTCTCAAGATATTTAATTTTAAAATTAGGTGATTTTAATGATTTTAACATTGGTTTAAGAGGAAAAGAGGTTATTTTCCTATGAATAACACGAGTTTGCGAAAAATCTTTTGCCAAAAATGTCTGAACAATATACATATATCGATGGAAAGAGGACACTGTGAGGAAACCTATAGTTGAAGGTGAACACGATTTACCGTACAGTTTTTTTTTTAATTAATAATTAAAGTTGAAAACTAGTCAAGCGACGCGTTAACACACACTTTATTTAATCTATTTCAGGCAAAATATTATTCTACAACGTAAAAATTATTTACTAATGGTCTTTTTACGTCGTTACGAAGCTTTGCGATGCGTTATTCTATTTTTTTATAATTATATAAATAAAAAAATTATAAACATTGTTTTGACTTCGGCCCTTCATCATCGAACTACCTTAATTGAATTATTGAGATTTTCGATTACACCGAATTCTCGATATATATTCAATTCTGTCCTGCGCTTTGTGGTTACCAATGCCATTTCATATCAATAAATCATTACCATATAACAAGCTCATACAATAGTGTAGTACAAGATCAAATAACAAATATTTATTGAAAGAGTTACTCTTACATTGTTTAAAATACTGATAATCTTACACAATCATATGATTTTACATCGTTATATTGATATGAGTTGCAGAATAAGCTCAGCGCGCAAAATTGATCCCGCTCGTAACTTTCCGCACGCATGCGCTTGGATAATTAGCGCTAATTAGGAAAATTGACACGAGCGGAAGACCTTAAATTCTTGGTGAGGTGCAAGTAAACAATTACGCGCGTTTACTTTGAACTATTCATGGCAAGACGCGAGCGAATGTGAAACGAGGTGAAAGTTATACAAATGTTTACCCTGGAAGTGAACCGCATAAATGAGAATGAAGAGAATAGAAGTTGAAGAAAGGAGGGGAGAGAGAGAGAGAGAGAGAGAGAGAGAGAGAAACTTGTGCGAAGGGATTTAAGTGATATCATTCATACAAGAGAAAGGAAAGCTTAAGTATTTTAATAATGATAGCAAGACTTAAAGAATTGAGAATACTATCAAGAGACACGGTAGTGTCTCGCGCCAAGTACACGCGGAGCGAGACCGCACCGTGACTCTTTTACGCGACGCGAGGGTTGCGAGTACCCGAGATGTTGAGATCTCGATAACGAGTGAACGGATCAAGTTCTAAGTAGGCTTAATCGATAGTTGGGGTCAAAATAAGGGGGGTATCTCCTGTATAATTTTCCGCTACGTGCCCTACGAGCGGAGATATTGCGACGCAAAGTCCAAATGTGAAAATTTTTTATTAAGATACTCCTCCTCCTCCTCCTCCTAACGCCCGATCTGTGTGATCACGTGATCAGAGAAAATGTCCCTTTCACTTTTTCGACACTGGCGGCGCAGGTATCGCCAGTTTCGATATCGCGCGCGTATTTCGAACGATCTAGTAGGTATAGTATATTGTGTTACAAGTGCGGAAAGTTGGCTATTGGTTACGAGCGCGGGTAGGCGCACGAGCCGAAGGCGAGTGCGCCTACGGTGCGCTCGTGACTAACAGCCAACTTCCGTACGTGTAACACATACTATTTTGTATTACAAGTGCATGTAGGGATGGGGTTAAGAGAGTGGAAATGTGCGTATATTAGACGAGTGCGGGTAGACGCACGAGCCGAAGGCGAGTGCGTTTACCCGCACGAGCAAGTCTTAAAGAAGGACTTGCGGGGTCATTTCTCCCAACGAGGGGGGCGAAGCCCCCCCGAGTTGGGATAACTGACACGGGGGGGTCCCGGGGGGGCGAAGCCCCCCCGGTAGAGGGGTTCGGGGGGGCGAAGCCCCCCCGAGTCGAAAGTTGGGCGCAGGCGGGGAGGGGGGCGCGGGGGGAGGGGCGGAGCCCCTCCCCCCGCCTATGATAAGCAAAACGTTTATTTCAGGAGCAAACATGATGTTAGGTTTTCGCCGGCTCGTAGGTCGAGGGAACGGTACCGGCACATGCCGGGCTTCCCGTCGAACCGCGTTTCGTTCCGGAAGACGCGATCCCGACGACCGACGCGACGGACGACTTATCAATCGTCCTGCGTGCGAATCCCGCGACATACTGCACACACATACACACCCGCTACGCGACTCCTCGATAATTTCGGGTACACGAAAAATTTTACATTGAGTCGATCTCGGGTTTCTGGCTTTTCTGAGGTTATGTCTAATGATAAAGCAACGTTTATTTATAAGAGCAAACATGATATTAGGTTTTCGCCGGCTCGTAGCTCGAGGGAACGGTACCGGCACGTGCCGGGCTTCCCGACGATCCGCGTTTCGTTCCGGAAGACGCGATCCCGATGACGCGACGGATGACTTATCGATCGTCCTGGCGTGCGAATCCGCGCGACACACGTGCACACACATACACACCCGCTACGCGACAGACACGCTACTCCTCGACGATTTCGGGTACACGTCGTCATACACGAACAATTTTACATTGAGTCGGTTTCAGTTTCTGCGAGTGACATGTGAGTAGCTGTTAAGGTTAGGTGCGTGTGTTGGGAAGAGGCGAAGTGGCGGTATTTTCGGTAGTTGTTTTCTGTGTGCGCTGCGAGATGGCGTTGATACCCGTTAGCTATGGCTTGAACCCGTGCGCTATGAGTTTTAGAACACGGTTTTTCCCGTTAACTATGACTTTGGATATGACGTGTGCAATATTTTGTAGGTGGATGTTGGCAAATCGTTACTTTCCGCACAGAAAACACGCACGCAAAGTGCTACTTTGCATGCACGTGTAATACAAAATTATTAAGGTCGATAGACTTATCGGTCAGAAGGAAGATTTCTATTTAGCTAAATTAAGTATTTTATATAATATATATTGATTCTTATGAATCAAGCTTGAATTCGATGTTTAGGTATCCCAGGTTGCCGATGACGGGATTCAGATAGTGCGCTTCATAGTTTTCGTGTCCAGTGTAATCGTACGTTGAATGCGATTGTCTAGGTGCCCAGGTTGCCGATGTCGAGGTCCCATAGTGCGCTCCGTTTTTTCGTGTCTACGTGTACTAATACCTTAAATTCGATGTCCACGGTGTCCCAGGTTGCCGATGACGAGGTCCACATAGTGGCGCTTCGTAGTTTTCGGTGTCCAGTGTAATAATACGTTGAATGCGATGTCTAGGTGTCCCAGGTTGCCGATGTCGAGGTCCACATATGCGATCCGTAGTTTTTCCGGTGTCTACGTGTATTAATACCTTAAATTCGATGTCCACAAGTCCCAGGTTGCCGATGACGGGATTCAGATAGTGCGCTTCATGTAACCTATATTTTAAGCGGTTTTTTGTCTTCCTTTCTCGGATAAGTTTTTTTTTCAAAATAGTAATTTTGTCCTGATTGTGTGGATCTGACGCGTTTCGAATGCGATTTATTATTCTATTTTTAGAGTTTCGCATTTGTCGTTGTTTCAAAATTTTCTGAAGTTTTTTGCACACATCGCATTTTTTATATTTGGTTAATAATGAACAATCAATGCCTCGCCAATAATTTAGAGAGTCTTTGATTGCATTCTCTTTCATTACACTTATTTCGATTGATGTCATTCCTTTGCATATCCGCATACATTCAAATTTTAACAAAATTGCTGAAAGTGCTTCGATATTTTCGAGAACTCGTGGGAGTAGCTGTGTATTTTCATCGAGATTTAATGCTATACCATGAACATAATAATGAATACGGTCATTCCACAGATCGACGGTAACAGACTTTTTTAATACTGGAGTAGTGTTGTTGTTTGACAACGTGATTACATGTGAAAATACAATTTTTGTTCCAAGTTCAGTCATTATTTCTGAGACCGACCAGGGTTTTGGAACATTGAATGCACGATTTTCTCCGACACATACAGCTACAACGCAAGAAAATAACTTTAATTGTCGTTACCCACTCGGCATGTTATGTTGCTGAAATATTGAAATATTCGGAAATAATGCAGAAATATTTCATTAACATTTCATTTGTAACTATGCATCTGAAATATTTAAAAAATGTACCTGCACCATGTTTTTTGTAATATTGCATTAACAATATGTCTGAAATCTTTCAGAAAGTGGTTTACAATATTTGTAATTTTCTGTAATATTGCAAAAAAAAAATGTAGCAGATGCAATATTTCAGAAACATTTCTAAAGCATTATAAAAATAATATTACGTTTACTTTGCACGAATAATATTTCTGTAACATATCAAACGCAACATTACATTTAAAATATTTGTGAAAAATTTCTGAAAGATTGCGTAGGTAATGAAAAATTGAATTACAGGCAGTGAATTTCTACAATATTGCAGAAGAAATATTGCAGATGTAATGGTTTAGAAACATTTCTGATACATGATAAAACTATTATTTACATTTACATTGCACTGCGTTACATTTTTGAATGTTTCATATACAACATTGCATTTGTAATATTTCCGAAAAGTTGCTGACAGACTTTAGAACTTATAAAAAATTAAATTTATTATTATAAAATTATTGCATTTTTTCTCTTTTATTAAGAATTTTCTGATATTCTTAAATTTTGCCATATAGCATTTTTATAAAATATAAAATATAAAATAATATTCGACGTTGACTGGCAAAACAAATTTATTCATATATATGTATTGTTAATATTGTTATGCGATAGCTTTATACTCATCAAAATAAGCAAGTATAAGAAAGAAAGAAGCG
>JASTWP010003164.1:0-28977 GCA_030770255.1 Temnothorax ravouxi
TCACCGCATTAATAAATGATTACATATCATTTAGCAAAGAAGAACGCGCTAAACGGAGAGAAACTCGTACAAAACAGCATGAAGAGAAACTTCTCGCCTTTAAAAGATTGAAAAATTTATTAGAGAGACTCGTAGAAAAAGAAAATAAGTAAGGAAATGTTAATCAGTATATACTTTACTTATATATATATATATATATATAAACGAGGTAAAGGCTCGAGAAGAAGCGAGCGAGAAACGCGTGGTACGAGAACGACAGCTCGGACGAGTTTAGGACGGCAGCTAAGACGGAAGACATCGGCGTTGGCATTTTGAAGAGTCAACACTTATGCTCGAAGGGCAAGCAGAACCTCTTCGCGGAGTTGTCGACGTCGTCCGAGAGCGAGTACGAGCGGATTGATTGACGTCGATTACGCGATCGCGAACGAGCAACGTTCGTCAAAATCGAGAAAGGGTCCGAAGACATTGTTCGACGTCAACATCGACGAGGCAGATGATCAACGCGTGGTCAACAAATCCAAATTCGACAACAAGGATCAAATCGCGAGCCATTGGAATCAAGTGCAGGTACAGAAAGATACTATGAAGAACGATCACGACGGTGCGAATACAGAGTCGGAAAGTCGGATCATTCGTTGGTGATAGACGAGAGGAAGATGATCGACGTGGTGAGGAACAGCGATGACGATGCGGATAATCAATACGAGAGAACGTTTGAGCTGGACGATTTGTATAGAGAAGATAGCTCGGATGCGGAGACAGAGATCGAAGAGAACGAAGAGCCGATCGTCGAAGAAGTGAAGAACAGAGCTGAAACGCAAGCGTTGGATGAAAATGCAACTTTGCAGACGAAACTTACTTCCACAAACACGAAAGACGATTGTACGGAGAATGAACTGATTTCCTTGGAAGAAGCTTTAGATCTCGATCGGCACGAGAATCTCGATCCGAAAGCTGAGAATGTACGTGCGAAAAACAATATCGTCAACGGTACTACGGACGACGCTTCAGCCGACCAGAAGACAAAGGAAGTGCGCGATAGGCAAGCAAGGTCTGCTGGCGGAAATAAGCAGCTCGGATGAGGAGTCGTATGTGAGAGACAGCAGCAGGAAAGGTAGCGATCACGACAAGTCGCGTAAGAAGAGGGAGTCGAAGGAGACGAGGAAGGGGAAGTATCTCGAGAAGAAGCACGAGCAGATGATTGCCAAGGAACAGAAAGCTATCGAAGAGGAAATTCTGCGAAAGTATATACTGATTAACATTTAATATGCTTTACTTATATATATATATAAACAAAATATATAAAAACAAAAAGAAAAAAATAAAACAAGATATATATCAGAGAAAACAAGATATATACTATTCACTAGTTTATAAAAGATATGTGATATGATGTAATACGATACTGTGATATTAGTCAACATGTATGTGCAAATTGTATTAGTTCCTTTTTTTGTTTAGTATCGTTTCTTTTACTTTAATTTAAGATCACATGTCTTCATTGTTTTGCAACTCTATAAATTATAAAAAATATATTACAAACTTAAAATAATAATAATGATATTCATATTATAGTAATACTAATTAAATGTTTTTTTGTTTTAAGAAAATATTTTAATTTAATGTATGTTCAGTTTTAAAGATTTGCAAGATTTATTGAAAACAACCCATTTGTTTAAATGCAATATACCAAACTTTATTTTAATTTTTGTGATACACATGTATATATAATATAAATATACGTATAAAACATGTTAGGGATATCGCAAATTCTCGTACTCAAAGTCGATGTCCCTATCGATATATCGGGGCGCCATCAAGCGTTACCGACTGCGTCGTCGGGTTTACTATCTACCATTTTATTGTGATCCATGTTCTTCTCAATAGTCTGTCCGTTCTGTTTGGTTATCTCTCTACTCTCGATCATCGCGAACGCGGAGGCAAATTACTTTGTATCGAATCGTTTCGTTCATTCATTTTATGTTAAACGTATTCTTCCAATAAACACAAGAGATACATTCGGCTTTACATCCGTCTCGTTTTCTCGGTCGTTACCTATCCCTGCATAGCTCGAACAGGTTATGGGCCCAGAGCCGCAACGACAAAGTGAAGAAATACTTTTTCATATCTAAATTCGCTGAATCCACGCGAGAGTTTCTTTGTTCTTTCCGGGCGTGATACGTCGTGAACGCGATATATCGACCGTGACGCGTCATAAGTAAATCATCGTCGTTAAAGTGCGTTCCGCGAATAAATCGACGATGGCACAGACAAATACAATTAACTCTACGCGATTAGAAACGCTAACCAAGGACAATTATGATACTTGGGTGATACAAGTGGAAGCATTACTCGTTAAGAACGATAACTGGGGCTACGTGAGTGGCGAGAGGCTATGCCCGAAATCTCGTGGCGATGCCGACGACGCAGCAACTCGAGCAGCCATCGCAGCGTGGGAGAACGAGGATCGCAAGGCAAAATCTGACTTAATCCTAGCTATAAATCCCTCTGAGTTGAAGCAGGTACGTGGTTGTAAAACGTCCAAAGATGTGTGGGATAAATTAAAATCCATATACGACTCGAAAGGTCCCGCGCGCAAAGCAACGTTACTCAAACGCCTTATTCAAACAAAAATGTCGGAAGGCGGGGACGTTAAGACACACATCGCTCAATTTTTCGATGCCGTCGATAAGCTAGAATCCATGGATGTTCAGATCAACGGAGATCTTCTCTCGATCATGCTTCTCTATAGCCTACCTAGCAGTTTCGAGAACTTTAGATGCGCGATAGAATCTCGCGACGCGCTGCCAAACGCTGAGCAATTAAAAATAAAAATCGTAGAGGAATACGAAGCGCGAAATCAAGTAACCGTCAACGAATCAGGCGCGATGCTCGCTCACGGCAGGCGCAACCCGAATTCGAAATCCGGCAAGAATAACGCATCGACGTCACATAACGATAAGAACGCGAAAGCACCTTTTCGTCCTAAATACAAATGCTCTTTCTGTAAGATTACCGGCCACAAATATGCTGACTGCCGTAAAAGGAAGACGCAAGAAGCCGAAAAAGCAAACAATACGGAAGCGGAAAGTTTCTTCGCGGAAGTCGCTCAGTATTCGTCATCCGAGCCCGCCAAGGGCGTAGGCGCAAGTCAATGGTGTCTCGACAGCGGGTGCACGTCTCATCTATGCAAAGACGCTCGAATGCTGACAAACTCGATGTCCACACAAAGCGACATCAGGTTAGCCAACAACGCAACAAGTACGGTGGATGCAAAAGGGAACGTAGAACTTCTCACGAGAGTTAATAATAAAACTAAAAGGATTCGACTGGAAAATACCCTGCATGTTCCAGATCTGAGAACCAACCTATTATCTGTAGCCAAGATTGTGGACAAAGGCTATCAAGTCGTATTCGGCTCAAACCAAGCATCCGTAAAGGACATCAAAGGAAATATTAAGCTCACCGCTGAACGTCAAGGTGACTTATATATTCTGAAAGGATCCGGCGAACAAGCTAATACAGTCTCGCAGAAGAAATACTCTGATACCGAAATCTGGCATCAACGCCTCGGCCATCTTAACTTAAGAGACTTACTACTAATGTCGAAAACTCAAGCAGCATCCGGATTCAAGCTGAAGGATAACTCCAAAGTTTCGAACTGCGAAATATGCATCACACAGAAACTAACAAGTTTTCCATTCTCATCTCGAGCTAACAGATCACAGCACCGCCTCGACATCATTTATTCTGATCTCTGCGGACCAATGCGAGTAAATTCAACGGGAGGCGCGCGCTACTTCATGACGCTCATCGACGATCATACAAGATGGTGTCAAGTCTACTTTCTGAAGAGTAAGGATGAAGCAACAAGCAAATTCATCGAATTCAAGAACTTCGTCGAAAATCAGACAGGTCTCAAGGTGAAGGCTTTTCATTCGGACAACGGAAAGGAGTTTTGCAACTCCGCCATGGATCGTATATTGAAGGATTCCGGAATTCAACGACGCCTAACCATTCCGCATACTCCTGAGCAAAACGGGGTAGCCGAGCGAAAAAACAGAACGCTGATTGAAACCGCTCGTTGCCTGCTGGCACAATCCGGACTCCCGACACAATTTTGGGCAGAAGCTATCAACACTGCGAATTACATACGGAATCGTTGCATCACTAAGAGTTTGGATGGATGTACTCCTTACGAACAATGGAAAGGCGAGAAGCCCGACATAAGTCATCTTAGATCATTCGGATGTAAGGTACACGTTCTAAATAAGAATCCGAATAAGGGAAAATTCGAGCCCAGAACCGTCGAAGGCATTTTCGTCGGTTATGCTGACACTTCCAAGGGTTACCGCATCTGGATCGCGAAGGACCGAAAAGTCATTGTCGCAAGGGATGTGAAATTCCTGGATGGATTCGACACGAATAACACTTACGAAGACTTCATAAGTAATGAAACGACAAATGGTCGGACGAAGCTTCTCGATGAAGATGATGACTCACTTCAAAACCTAGGGATAGATATCGCAAACAATGATGAAATGATCCATCGTCGAGCACCCGAAGATCCAGCAGATGCTGATATCACGGCTGAAGATGAAGACGAGGATGACGATCCGCTACCATCTGCAAATGAAGATGACCACTTCAACGAAGATCAACCGCTTGTACGAGGTCCTGGACGTACACGGAAGATTCGTACCGGGAAACCTGGTCGACCAGCTAAGCAGTACCACATGAAAGGACCGGTTTTGCAACAGAGTCGGCCCGCGACCGTTGAGGAAAATCCCGAAGAAGAGAATATGGCCGAAGATCTGGAGTGGTTCGACGCGCAGTTTGCCATGGCCGCTTCTGAAATATCTCTTTCTCAGGCTGTTTCAGGTCCAGACGGTAATGAATGGCGAGACGCTGTGTATGCCGAGATTAAGTCTCTCGTAAGCAACGACACCTGGACACTCGTTGACAGACCCAATGGCGAAAAGGTGATAGGCTGCCGAACCGTGCTGAGGAACAAATACAAGGCGAACGGAGAGCTGGAACGAAGGAAGGCCCGCGTAGTTGCAAGGGGATTCTCACAACGTCCTGGCGTAGATTTCCACGATACATTCGCCCCGGTTGCAAGACTCAGTTCGTTGAGGGCGCTCATGGCTGCGTCCGTAGAGCAAGGCATGCGGATCTCACAAATTGACATCACTACTGCCTATCTAAATGGCATAATGGACATGTTAGTATACATGGAGATGCCGGAGATGCTACAGGAGATGCTTGAGAGGATCATTGCGACCGAATCTAACGCTGTTCTGATCGAGAAGGCTAAAAAGATGTTGTATGCGCTCAAGAAGGGTAACAAGGTATGCAAGCTCGAGAAGGCAATATACGGCCTTCGTCAGGCAGGCCGTCGATGGTACGAACGACTGGACGAAGCTCTCAAGAAACTTGGACTGACTCCAACCCATGCCGACCCGTGCGTGTACTACGACAAGGAGAAACGAACGCTGGTATTGGTCTACGTAGACGATATTATCATAGCTTCTCGCGATGAAACCCGCATCATTCACTTGAAAGAAGAACTGGCCAAGGTCTTCGTAATCAAGGATCTTGGATACCCAAAATATTGTCTCGGGATTGAAATATCTCGGATCAAGGACGGGATACATCTATCTCAAGCTGGATACATCCGTGACGTTCTAGACAAATTTGGCATGACCGATTGTAAGCCAGTGAAGACACCTCTGGATGCTAGTGTCAAGCTGCATGGTGCTGTCAAAGACACGGACGTAGACGAATCAAAACTACCCTATCGCGAACTCCTAGGTTCGCTGATGTACCTGGCACAGGGAACTCGCCCTGATATTGCTCACGCAGTAAGCGCACTAAGCCAATGGTGCACCTCTTTTAAACGAGTCCACTGGACATCTGCCAAGAGGGTACTCAGATACCTCAAAGGCACCATCAACCACGGATTATACTACACGAAATGTGGAAAGGCCCTTATCGGATATACGGATGCTGATTGGGGCAACTGCGGCCTGGATCGCAGGTCGTACACTGGATCTGTGTTCCTACTAGCCAACGCTGCTATATCGTGGGAGTCGCGAAAGCAAAGAACCGTGGCTCTCTCATACACTGAAGCGGAGTATACCGCCCTTAGCGATGCTGCAAGGGAAGCCATTTATTTATCTAAACTTCTTTCAGAGATTGGGTTACCATCACTCGGGAAGGTAACACTTCATAACGACAACCAAGGCGCTGCGAAGCTGGCTGTCAACCCGGTCTTCCATTCCAGGTCAAAACACATTGACATTAGATGTCATTTTATTAGACAGGCCCTGACGGATCACCAGATCAACCTCGTCTATACACCCACGGAGGACATGATCGCCGACGTTCTTACCAAGGCACTACCGAGCAGCAAACATTCGTTCTGTACCGATGGACTTGGAATGAAAGACATCGCAGCCTCACGCACTCAAATTTGAGAGAGGGTGTTAGGGATATCGCAAATTCTCGTACTCAAAGTCGATGTCCCTATCGATATATCGGGGCGCCATCAAGCGTTACCGACTGCGTCGTCGGGTTTACTATCTACCATTTTATTGTGATCCATGTTCTTCTCAATAGTCTGTCCGTTCTGTTTGGTTATCTCTCTACTCTCGATCATCGCGAACGCGGAGGCAAATTACTTTGTATCGAATCGTTTCGTTCATTCATTTTATGTTAAACGTATTCTTCCAATAAACACAAGAGATACATTCGGCTTTACATCCGTCTCGTTTTCTCGGTCGTTACCTATCCCTGCATAGCTCGAACAAAACATTTCACGATAAGAAGTACATAATTGCATTTCTTTTATCTATACCTTCTGTTTGTGTGTCTTGAAGCGGTTCTGCTTGTGCACAATTCTGTTCATTAACAACTACAGGAATGTCTATTATATCGTTTTGTAACAAACATATGTTATGCAAAATGCAACATGCAATTATATATTTAGGTATTAAATCAGTTCTATATAGTGGAAGTGTATCCAAAATACTTCGAAAACGACCTTTTAAAAGACCTATTGAACGTTCAACCATCATTCGAGCAGACGAGTGACGTGTGTTGAAAAGTATCTGACGTTCAGATAGATGACCGTTATCTTTAAATGGTACCATGATGTATTTTGTGAGACGATAGGCTGCATCACCTAATATGTGACTGTCGTGCGGAAAATTATCATCTGTACACATCGTTTCGAAATTTGACAAACGGAAAACACGCATGTCATGTACAGAACCTATCCGGCACAAATGCCTGGACATGTCAAACTATCGAGATATCGAGCGTGGTCATTCGGGCGCATCGTATCTATATGCTCGTGCGTTATGACTGTTCATTATTCAAAAACCGGCAACGCAGCGATGAATGATTTGAGATGAGTTAAGAAATTGCAATAATAATGTAATATGTGATAATATAAGTAACATATGTAATGATATACGCTATTAAAATAAATAAATCAGTTCGTAAAGAAAATAATATATAAAATGGTATTTTTTATAAACAATAAAATTATTAATGTAAAATGATTAAGGAGCAAGAGTTAATTTAAAGGAGTTAATTTAAATGATTAAGGAGTAAGAGTTAGTTCAAAGTTAATTGAATTTATTATCGTATATACTGGAACGATAGAGCACAAAAATAAAATTAAATTAAATAGATTAATATTGCAACTAGATAAGGTATAATTTTTCGCAAAGTAAGGAAAAGCATAAATAATACATTGTAAAAATTGAGAAATAATGTTTAGTTATAAACAAAATGAGAAAATTCTTATTTTTACTATTACATATAAAATTGTAATGCAACTATCTTAATTAATTAAAATAAAAGAATTATTAAAAAATGATAGAAAAGTTCATAATAAATGTTTAAATTAAATGAATTTAAAACATTATCTTTAATATCTGTATTATTTCTAATCTCTTTAAAATTATTTTAAAAAATTAATATTAATTAAGTTTTATTATAATTAAATAAAATAAAATATATCTATAACAATTAAATAATAAAGAATTAAATATTTTATCATTTATTCTATTTATTCAATTAAATTTTTTAACTAACTGGAATAAAAGTAAAAAAATGCCTTTAGAGCCGGAGCAGGTTTCCCTCTATTTATTCTATAAGTTTCGATTACAGACGTTTCGGCGCATTAGTTTTGGGCATCTTCAGTGTATGTTGGGATTACATAAGAAATAGAGAAACGATATTATATCCATATAAAAAGACATTAAAAATGTAAAAAAAAAACGCCAAGTATGTTTCACGCCTATATATTTTATGCGTGAATTAAGAAATATATCTTTTCAAATATATTTAAAAAGTATATATTGTTATTGTAACAAAAATACTTAACAAAAATTCATGAAATCCGCTAAAAAAAGACATTAAAAAAGCGCCAAGTATGTTTGACGCAAAATAATGTTATAAATTAATATTAGAAAAATGAAAAAAATATTTACTTAAAAAACACCAAAAAAATAAATATATTAGCACGAAAAAGAAGTAAAATCAAAATATTATTCTAAGTTCCAAATATATTTATTAGAGCAAGTAATATTAGTACATATAAAATTAAGTAAAAAACACAAAAAATAAATATAATAGCATGAAAGAGAAGTGAAATCAAAGTATTATTCCAAGTATATTTATTGGAGTAAGTAATATTTCGCATATATATTTTGTGCGTGAATTAAAAGAATATAATATTTTATAAACTATTTCTCAAAATTGCAATAGACCTAATATAGGATGCAGAAGACATTTAAAATGTATGAAATACAACGGCATGATAAAATAAAAAAGTAGAAAATATAGAATACAATAGATAGCGTAATGAGTAATGAGAAGTGCAGAAATTGAAAAGGGTTTAGTTACATCGGTAATAGGCAGAGACAACAATCGAAGCATCCTTGGTGTGTCCGACGGATGCTGCTGGAGATTATGTCCATCTTCGATTGTTGTCTCTGCTTATTACCGATGTAACTAAACCCTTTTCAATTTCTGCACCTCTTGTTACGCTTTCTGTTGTATTCTATAATTTCTATTTTTTTATTTTATCATGCCGTTGTATTTCATACATTTTAAATGTCTTCTGCATCCTATATTAGGTCTATTGCAATTTTAAGAAATAGTTTATAAAATATTGGATTCTTTTAATTCACGCACAAAATATATATGCGAAAATATTACTTACTCTAATAAATATACTTGGAATAATACTTTGATTTCACTTCTTTTTCATGCTATTATATTTATTTTTTTTGTGTTTTTTAAATAATATTACTTGCTCTAACAAATATACTCGGAACTTGGAATAATATTTTGATTTCACTTCTTTTTCGTGCTACTATATTATTTTTTTGGTTTTTTTTAAGTAAATATTTTTTCATTTTTCTAATATTAATTTATAAAATTATTTTGCGTCACACATACTTGGCGTTTTTTTTTTTACATTTTTAATGTCTTTTTTTAGCGGACTTCATGAATTTTGGTTAAGTATTTTTTGTCACAGTTTTGTAACAATATATACTTTGTAAATATATTTGAAAAGATATATTTCTTTAATTCACGCATAAAATATATAGGCGTGAAACATACTTGGCGTTTTTTTTTTTTACATTTTTAATGTCTTTTTTTTAGTGGATATGATATAATTTCTCTATTTCTTATGTAATCCCAACATACACTGAAGATGCCCAAAACTAATGCGCCGAAACGTCTGTAATCGAAACTTATAGAATAAATAGAGGGAAACCTGCTCCGGCTCTAAAGGCATTTTTTTACTTTTATTCCAGTTATTAAAAAATTTAATTGAATAAATAGAATAAATGATAAAATATTTAATTCTTTATTATTTAATTGTTTAGATATATTTTATTTTATTTAATTATAATAAAACTTAATTAATATTAATTTTTTAAAATAATTTTAAAGAGATTAGAAATAATACAGATATTAAAGATAATGTTTTAAATTCATTTAATTTAAACATTTATTATGAACTTTTCTATCATTTTTTAATAATTCTTTTATTTTAATTAATTAAGATAGTTGCATTACAATTTTATATGTAATAGTAAAAATAAGAATTTTCTCATTTTGTTTATAACTAAACATTATTTCTCAATTTTTACAATGTATTATTTATGCTTTTCTTACTTTGCGAAAAATTATACCTTATCTAGTTGCAATATTAATCTATTTAATTTAATTTTATTTTTGTGCTCTATCGTTCCAGTATATACGATAATAAATTCAATTAACTTTGAACTAACTCTTACTCCTTAATCATTTAAATTAACTCCTTTAAATTAACTCTTGCTCCTTAATCATTTTACATTAATAATTTTATTGTTTATAAAAATACCATTTTATATATTATTTTCTTTACGAACTGATTTATTATTTAATAGCGTATATCATTACATATGTTACTTATATTATCACATATTACATTATTATTGCAATTTCTTAACTCATCTCAAATCATTCATCGCTGCGTTGCCGGTTTTTTGAATAATGAACAGTC
Source organism: Temnothorax ravouxi (assembly GCA_030770255.1). Taxonomy (NCBI): domain Eukaryota; kingdom Metazoa; phylum Arthropoda; class Insecta; order Hymenoptera; family Formicidae; genus Temnothorax; species Temnothorax ravouxi. The sequence goes on from JASTWP010003164.1 coordinate 10,574, forward strand.
ATAACGCACGAGCATATAGATACGATGCGCCCGAATGACCACGCTCGATATCTCGATAGTTTGACATGTCCAGGCATTTGTGCCGGATAGTGTACAGAACCTACTTGTCCTGTATAGCAATGTATGAATTGTAGCCGTTCATTACAAACAACCTGTTGAAGTATATGCATATATATTATATTTGTGTCTATATTCTTAAAAGCACACAGTAAGTAAAAAGTAAGTAAACACAGTAAGTAAACTATATCAATGTTATAATATACTATAAATAATATCACCAATCCTCCTACCTGTAATTGAATAGAGTGAAACCCTTTTCTATTTATATAGGAATCACTGTTATCTCTTGGGCCAATAATTTTTATGTGAGTTCCATCTATTGCACCAATAACACCAGGAAAACTATAATTTTGTTTGATTGTTTCTATACTTTGTTCAGCTTCTTCTAAAGTTGGCCAGCGAATAAATGTTGCTACTTTTTTATATAAAGCCTTTACTACTCTTTGGACACTTCGCCACGCTGTAGCTGTTCCGATATCAAATCGGTCAGAAACACACCTTTAAAAAAAATTTACTTGTTAAATATTTCTAACATAAGTTTATTAAGTTATATATACTTTGATATTTCAACCTTTACCTATAGGAATTTGGTGTACTCATGAACCAGATAGCTAGAAGTAATTGTCTTTCAGGGGATATTGGATGCCTTCCATATCTGTCGTTTTGTTTGCATAATTCTGGTTGTAATAATTCCAATATAAAGTTGAAAGTACTTCGTTTCATACTATAAAATAAAAAATAATTAGTGTAATAGTTTTTCTTTATGTTAAACATAACCTTAATGTTAAACATGTATTTAACCTATTTATAGTTTTTAAACATGTTTTCCATTTTATATATTTTATATGTGTATTCTATGTGTATTAAATATAAAATTTATATATAATTTACTTACCGAAAATGTTTCTTAAATTCATTATCTGCAAAAGAATGAACTACGTCCATGCGGTATTGAACGCGATGGTGTTACGCGTATCTTATTAAGACAAAATAATATACATTCGTCTTCCTCATCTGTAGAATCATCCGATTCAGATGAATCAAATAATTCAATGACTTTAATTGAAAATGTAGGTATTAACGCCATTATTTATTTTATGTTCTGACAGTACTGCGATGTCGTTCCGTTATAATGTGGTAAAAGCAATGTAAGCAATTACGGAACGCATTGCCAGCACTGCTTTATGACGTCACGTTCTCAGCACTGGCAGTGAATATCGGAATGCACCCGAAAATCACAACTTCTATAAAGCAAGACATACACACGTGTGTATGTGCCCTGCTTTAACGAAAATTACAACTTCTATAAACCAGGGCATATACACGTGTGTGTGTGTGTGTGTGCCCTGCTTTAACGAAAATCACAACTTCTATAAAGCAGGGCAATACACACGTGTGTATGTGCCCTGCTTTAACGAAAATCACAACTTCTATAAAGCAGGACATACACACATGTATGTGCTCATAATCGCTACATCACGTCGGTATGACAGGATTTCTAACCTATATAAGAATCGTCAACTTTAATGCTAAATATCTCGCTTCGCGGGGCAGAGCGACACTTTTTTTGTCAGATTCGGTTGTTTTGTGCAAAAACGCGTCGAATAAGCCTAATTTCATCTATTTCTGTGCTGGGATAGCTAAACTGAATAATTTCCCAAATACATGCTTCGCGGAATATCATTTGCCTAACAACGGTTCAGTCAAATAGCATCTGCCTAGGAAAATAGCATTTGACTAGGAAAATAGCAAGAATAAATGGTGAAAGCTATTTGGCCAGGCAGATAGCATTTGCCTAGTCAAAAGCTATTTTCCTAAAATAACCATTTGCCTACGACATATATAAGATATCATTAAAGGGAGGTTGTTTCGAATTTGGCGAAGATTAGTGAAAGGGTTACCAATTTCTGCCTTAAAAATGTATAAGGTAGACCGAGGAAAATCGGATTACTAATTAGCACGATAAAATTGCTCGTTTAAAATAAAATACTAACGAAAATTGTCTTACAACTTATATTAATCCGATTTGCCTCAATCTACCCTAAGTTATTTGATGGATAGCCAATCCTCAAAACCGATCCTCAAAAAATTTAATTTGACGTTTTTTAACATAAGCAACACATTGGCATCAAAAACTCAAAAAACAATTTTTACTTCGGTCTTTTCTACTCCTATTTCATATATAATTTTTTTAAATTCGGTTGATTAGACTTAGCTTTATATGCGATCAAAATTATGGACCTTTGATCGCGTATAAAGCTGGGTCCAATCAACCAAATCTTAAAAAATTATATATGAAATAGGGATAGAAAAGACTGAAAAATATAATAAAATTAGAAATAGATCGATATCTCCAAAGCGGAAGTTTGAGCAATTACGGACATTTCTAAAAAAATTCAAAATTTTTTTAAAAAAGAGGTCTTTTACCGATCATCGCCAAATTCAATATCAACCTTCCTTGAATAATACTCTATCGATTAAAAAAAAACAGCCTGATATCTCAATATTTGCGGAAGTTAGAGCAACCACGGACATTTCTAAAAAAATCAAAATTTTTTTTAAAAAAGAACCCCTTTACCGATTATCGCCAAATTCAATACCAACTTTTCCCGAATGATATTCTATCGATTAAAAAAAAAACAGCTTGATATCTCAATATTTGCGGAAGTTAGAGCAATCACGGACAATCTGCACATACACACATACAGACATGCGATTTTAATGCGATATTTTGACATTTTAGAACACTCTGAACATATTGGCATCAAAAACTCAAAAACCAATCTCTTCGTTGGTTTCTTCTACCCCTATTTCATATATAAATCATTGAAATTTGGTTGATTAGACCCAACTTTATACGCAATCAAAGGTTTATATACGAAATTCACGAAAACAAAGCTTCCTCTATGAGGAAGCAATAAAATTAGTTATATAAATTGTTGTGAAGAGAGTTTTGAACGAGCGATGCGCTCCCGCCCTTCCAGAGGGCAGCTTCCGGTTGGTGGCGTGGCGCGAAGTGACACGCGTGCGTGCGGGCATCTTGGGTGCTCAGAAGAGTCTCGATCACGGTCGTGTTCAGACGTCGATTACGGTTTAAGCACAGATTAATAGCAATGACCATAGCGTCCCATTTGTATCATTGGAATACCTTTTGATTAATACATTGTTCTCGCCCTCAACTATAAACCCATCTGATGGGTCATGCGGGAAAAAGTAAGGGATACAGAATTAAAATAAAAAAATTTTTCATGAAACACCCACCCACCCACAGACACACACGCATACACACATGCGCGTGAGAGGCAAAGGGACTCACGTAAATCAAACACCCCAAGTGTGAGAAGCAAGGGGACTTACGTAAATCAAGCACCCCAAGCGTGAAAGGTAAGGGGACTCACGTAAATCAAGCACCCCAAGCGTGAGAGGCAAGGGGACTCACATAAATCAAGCACCCCTCAGGGATAAAAGCCCCGTCACGTCCACGTCGTTCATCCTGGATAATGCTAAGCACGGGAAAATGCGTCAGTCGGTCTGGAGCTGATTGACCATCAAATAGAATCAGTCCAGCACGCAACCGGTGTTTCTAATTCTAGCTATATCTCAGAAACAAATAATCATACCGAAACAAAACACAAAGCATTTTAAAGCTAAAAGTTGGTACTTTTGCGTGGCATTAATGTAATTGAGGTAAAAAATTGGCTGCCGTGCTACAACGTCACGAAAACCATCAAAAATGCCGTTTTTACAACTTTGAGGCCATTTTTCTCAAAATTGTGACGTGCTAACCGAATTTAGACAACGGATTCGTGTTCAGCAGGCAAAAATACATCGAAAATGACTATTCACACTCATGTAATCGACCAAATTTAAAATTTGTTGCATAATATTATCGTGCTTTTAATGGCTTTTTTCATTCTAATCGCGATTCTAAGTCCGCCATTTTGAATTTTCAAAAACGCCATACGGCATCGAAAAATGGACGCTTCAACGAAAATTTTAAGTCCTTTTGGAGCATTTTATCTCAAAAATTGAAGTGGGCAGGGGTGTGGCCTTTTTGACAGAGAACGCCCCATATATATACGCTCATGTGTGCATAAGAATATATGTAATTTATAAAAAGCGGATGCGCTTATTAGCCTTGATACGTTACTGCCTTCTGCTACGGACAGCCAGAAAGCATTTTCTGCTAAAGAAAACTTGCTAAAGAATCCATAGACGCGGCAACGCCGCGTCTATATAGCATATGTCTCTCTACCATCGTGCGTCCGTGTGAGCAATTCAGTGGTGTGTGTATGTACGTGTACGGAGTTTTGCGTTGTCATCATCAGTGGCACCACCTTACGTGGTGGCGTTTGCTGAAAGTTGACATTACCGACGTCGAAGAAGTTCGGCCTTCGCTACAGGATCCCTTTAACAAACAGTGGACTAAGCTGGCCAAAATTGTCCTTGAAAAAGAGATAGGCGCCAACTAAATTAAAGAAGAAAGAAGAAAGCATGCTTCCCGAATACTCCTCAAAATCTTCGAAAAAATCAAGACGGAAGGCATATTGAACATTTGTGTCAATATTACTTTTATTAAACCTTACAAATGTAAGGCTTAATAAAAGTAATATTTCCCGTTTCGGATACAAAACTTCGTTATTGTTACGACACTGTCACCATTCAGTTTTCCAGTCGTTCCTCCCTCAACAGTTGGAGAAGAAACTTATCGCGGTTATGTTTAAATAAAAAATGTGTCTTTTTTTCAAGATTTATTTAACGATACCCTACATATGTTTCCATTAAAAATTTTAAACTTGACACACAGTAACCACTACTTCCGGTCATTTCCGGAAAACGAAAATACCCTCATAAGATATGGAGCTTATTAACATTTCTCCTCAATTTCCTCTCACTTCACGTTTACGGAAAAATCGGATGGGACGAGTGATCTAATACACCCTGCTGTGTATATTTTTATATATATCAAGAGACACGGTAGTGTCTCGTGCCAAGTACACGCGGAGCGAGACCGACCGTGACTCTTTTACGCGACGCGACGGGTTGCGAGTACCCGAGATGTTGAGATCTCGATAACGAGTGAACGGATCAAGTTCTAAGTAGGCTTGATCGATAGCTTAGGGTCCAATTAGGGGGGGGGGGTTTCTTATAATATTCCGCTACGTGCCCTACGAGTGGAGATATTGCGACGCAGAGTCCAAATGTGAAAATTTTTTAATTAAGATACTACTACTTCTAACGCCGACGTCTTTTATGACATATATATATTCAGAATGTCACTTTCATTTTTTCGACGCTGGTGGCGCAGGTATCGCTAGTTTCGATATCGCGCGCGCATTTCGAACGATCTAGTAGGTAAATTATAAAAGGTCGATAGACTTATCGGTCAGGAGGAAGATTTCTATTTAGCTAAATTAAGTATATATGTCGCAGGCTTTTTGCGAAATCAGCCTTTTTGCAAAAAAGCTAGCCTGTTTGCAAAAAGCCGCCTTTTTGCGAAACTATTCATTAGTTCTCAAAAAGGCTGACACACTTTAGACTTTTTGCAAAAAGCCTAACTAGCATTAGCCATTGGTTAATGATGCACGTTCTGCAATGTGGCTAACAAGACGTCTAGCCTTTTTGCATACAGCTTAAAATCCCTAGTCTGATTGACGAAGGCGTCACTAATCTACATAGGTTAGATGATGCGCTTTAACAGTATTTAATTGTTTAAAGCGCGTCACTAATCTACATAGGTTAGATGATGCGCTTTAACAGTATTTAACTGTTTAAAGCGCGTTACTAATCTATGTAGGTTAGTGACGCGCTTTAAATAGTTAATACAAAATATCTTCTTTAATGAAAATCACAACTTCACAATAATACATTAAATTTTAATTATAATACATTCAATTTTAATCATAACCTGATTCCTGTCAACTTTAACGTTTAATATCTAGCGTCGCGGGACAAAGCGACACTTTTTTCTGCCAGATTCTTTTGTTTCGTGCAAAAACGCATCGATTGAGCATAATTTCATCGATATTTGAGGTGAGGCCCCTTAACTGTATAATTACCAAAACAATATTTCGTCAATCGGACGTGATTTTAGGCTGTATGCAAAAAGGCTAGACGTCTTGTTAGCCACATTGCAGAACGTGCATTATTAACCAATAGGGCTGGTGCTAGTTAGGCTTTTTGCAAAAAGTCGAAAGTGTGTCAGCCTTATTGAGAACTAATTAATGAATGGTTTCGCAAAAAGGCGGTTTTTTGCAAACAGGCTAGCCTTTTTGCAAAAAGGCTGATTTCGCAAAAGAGCTGCGACATATATATAACATATATTGATTCTTATGAATCAAGCTTGAATTCGATGTTTAGGTATCCCAGGTTGCCGATGACAAGGTACAGATAGTGCGTTTCATAGTTTTCGGTGTCCAGGTGTAATAATACCTTGAATTCGATGTCTACGTGTCCCAGGTTGCCGATGACGAGGTCCACATAGTGCGCTCCGTAGTTTTCGGTGTTTACGTGTATACCTTGAATTCGATGTCCACGTGTCCCAGGTTGCCGATGACAGGATCCAGATAGTGCGCTTCATAGTTTTCGGTGTTCAGGTGTAATCGTACGTTGAATTCGATGTCTAGGTGTCCCAGGTTGCCGATGACGAGATCCACATAGTGCGCTCCGTAGTTTTCGGTGTCGACGTGTATTAATACCTTGAATTCGATGTCCACGTGTCCCAGGTTGCCGATGACGAGATCCAGATAATGCGCTTCATAGTTTTCGGTGTCCAGGTGTAATCGTACGTTAAATGCAATGTCTAGGTGTCTAGGTGTATTAATACACGTAGACACCGAAAACTACGGAGCGCACTATGTGGATTTCGTCATCGGCAACGTGGAACACCTAAACATCAAATTCAACGTATTATTACATCTGGACACCGAAAACTATGGAGCGCACTATCTGGAACCCGTCATCGGCAACCTGAAACACGTGGACATCAAATTCAAAGTATTAATACACTTGGACATCGAAAACTATGGAGCGCACTATGTGGATCTTGTTATCGGCAACCTGGGACACCTAGACATCGAATTCAAGCTTGATTCATAAGAATCGACTTCCTAGCGGCAGAATTAAAATTATGTCATGACATAATAAAAATTCGCTGAATTAAAATTAATACGTTAAATTAAAATTATGTCTAGACATAATAAAAATTGGACGAATAATAGTAACCTTTCGAAAGTAGATGTTTTAAGCGGGGAGCACACACTTCTGCACAATGCATAATGCGTAAGTATAAGAAAATTGATTGGTCCATACACATGTGCATAAGGAAATAGACCAATCAGTTTTCTTATGCTTACGCATTAGGCGTTATGCAGAAGTGTGTGCTCCCCGCTTTAAGCTTGAAATTTAAATTTTATTCATTTTTAACACAGTTATAGCTGCTCGAATTTTGCCTATTTTTAAAGATAAAAGTGTTCCTTCAATTTTTGTAAGAAATGTATAATTTAATTTTACTTAAATATTATTAATTTTTATGTATTTGTTGTTATTGCTAATTTTGTGAATTAAAAAATAAAAAATAAAAATGTTTTGCAGATTCTTGCTTAACACTACAAAATAGGTGATATCAGTACAAAATTACCTTTTTCAAAAAAAGTAAAAAAAAGTGCCAAGTAGGTACACCCAATGTATTTTGTAAATTCAAAAATCTAACCTAAGTGGTAGCTTTATATTTTTTTCACAAAATTATATTATCTAACTTAACTCAAGTGACATGTATTTAAAAAAAAATGTGAAATCTTTAATTTTTTTTTCACAAAATTATATTACCTAACTTAACTCAAGTGACATGTATCTTTTTTTTTTTGACGCTGGAAAATCCTTATAAATTTCCTCATCTCTCGGGGGAGAGGCGATGGGTATGCCGGACTCTTACCGGCTAAAAACCAGCGAGTGCCCTTCCCATCCCCATATAGGGTGCGCCTAGGAACTTACTCTCGTACTGCATCCAGGCGCACCCCGGGGTGAGGTCTTGCAACCCCCGTCCCTATCACGGCGGCGAGGGACACTACCTCTCGCCGCCGACCGACTCAGCGGGCTTATCCGAGTGAGACCCCCCGATCTCACTCGACCCGAAGAGGCAGTTGGGGAGCACCTGCCCCCCCCCCCTCAGCGGGACGATCTCGCCCTCCACCCGCAGGCCTAGGCCCCTCGAAGGCGGCGGCCCCCGCCTGTGGAAGTAGACGATCTCCGTCTTCCTGGTCGCCACCTCCATGTTCAAGCCCCGGATCTTGCGCACGACCCTATCCACGGCGACTTCCGCCACGCGGGCAGTGCCCTCCCAGGTCTCCCCAGTGATTACCACCACAGTAGGTAAGCTAAGGGAGTTCTACCCCAACCTGTGGGATCTGAAGGGGGGTGAGGGGCGGGGGGGACCGCGGGCGGGGGGAAGGTGAGGGGGAACCGCGGGAAGGGAGAGGGGGGAACCGCGTTTTTCGAGCGCCGCGGGGAGAGGGGAAGAGAACCGCGTTTTTCGAGCGCCGCGGGGAGAGGGGACCGCGTTTTTTGGGCGCCGCAGGGCGAAGGGGGGAGCCGCGTTTTTTCGGGCGCCGCGGGACGGAGGGGGGGGTCCGCGTTTTCCGGCGCCGCGGGGTGACCGCGTTTTTCGCCGCGCCGCGGAGCGTTCGCGTTTTCGCCGCGGAAGGGATCCGCGTGCAACGGCCGCGCCGGTCCGCGTGACGTCACACGCTCCCGCTCGCGTTATCTCTCCCTCGCCCCCGTCCCCAAGTCGCGCGCGTCTTCTCGTTCGCGCGGTCTCTCCCTCGCGCGTTCTCGCTCGCTCCCGGCCCCCGGTCGCGCGCGTCTTCTCGTTCGCGCGCGGTTCCTCCCAACCCCCGGCCCCCGTTTGCGTGCCCGACTCCCGGCCCCCGTTCGCGTTATTTCTTCCTCGCGCGTGTCTCTTTCCCTCGCGCGTTCTCGTTCAGAAATTATGCGAAAACTACTAAATAAAAATAGCTTAACAAAAGGGAACGGTAAATGAAAAGGAAATTTTTTAACCATATTATATGCATTCATTTATCATGTAGCGCATTATACACAATATTATCCAAAGCGTATGCTAATAATTCACAATCAATAATCGAATTTTTATCAAATCGCACGCCTTATCAGCAATACGATCAGAGCAATTGCGGACAATGAAACCATAGCAAAATAAATTTATATTTATATTGAGAAGTGGTAAAATCTCTTCCGTCAGGAAGAGAATGTAAAAAATTATTAATGGGGGTATTCTCATTTAAAAGATTTTTAAAATATACATTTTGCAGGATTTTTTTATAGGGAAACGAAGAAACCATATTATATACATTTATTTGTAATGTAGCGCATTGTACATGGTCCACTCGCCAAGATACAGATCCATCATTTTCCCAGCAAGAAATGATTAAGCATTTTTTATATTTATACAATGACACGTGCAAAACTGCAAATTTTGCAAATTTTGCAAATAGCGCCGATGTATGGCTGCTGCTGGCGCGTAGAGGGGTCCGCGGGGAGAGAGGGAACCGCGTTCGCGGTTTCAAACGCCGCGCCGCGGGTAGGGAGTCCGCGTGCAACGGCCGCGTCAGTAAGCGGTGAAAGGGGGTCCGCGGTGAAAAGGGTTCGCGTGACGTCACACGGCACGCTCGCGTTATCTCCCCCTCGTAGATGTTTTCCCCGTCCACCGTCTTCTCGTTCGCGCGCGTCTCTCGCTCCCGTCACCCGTTATCTCTCCACCGTTCGCGCGTCTTCTCGTTCGCGTTCACATATTTTTTATTTAAATTTAATATTATATATACATTTAAATATCTTCTAATATTTCAGTTGGTTAAAAATGTTTAACAAATCTACATTTATTAAGTATCTATATTTAATACAATTTATATTTTAAATATTAATTATATTTTAAACATTATTTTTATTATAATCTTTTAGGAAGTAACATACCTGTTATATTTGCGATTTAAATAGCATAGAAGAAAATGATAAATTTATCTGACAGCTCCTACGTACGTTATAAGCATAAAGTTCGAGTTCCGCATTAATTATTTGAAGTCATACAGTAATATGGGAATGTTGCGGGAACAGGGACAGAAAGCTAGTCAAACATAGTATAAATTTTCACTAAAGGTTCTTTAGAATAGTTTATTGTAGTAGTTCATTAGCAGTACAGAACTATCTGCCGATTGCACACAATAAACTCGACATAAGACATAAACGTTTAAATTTAAGCGTAATTCTTTCACTCTTTGCGCACGCCGCCAATGCATCGACGTATGACAAGCATAGTATATCCAACAACATATACAGAACGTTAATAATACAATATGCAATAGTCATGTCCTACAACATATACAGGGTGTTAGAAATAAAAGTAACCAGCCGAATAGGGGGGGTAGATTGGGTCAAACTGAAAAGAAAAGTCTTATATCATGTTGCAAAATTCGCAATAGTTAACGAGTTATTAAATAAAACGTCTGAGCGAATGAGCGCTCAAGGAGCGATAGAGGCGGGTCTCGGCTGACACGGTGCACGGCGCGCGGTGAGCGGTGAGGGGCGCGAGGCGCCCGGCCGGCGCGTGACGAGCGGCGAGCGGGGCGCGGCGCGGCGCAGCGACAGATGATATACACTGCGGCGAAAAAGTATTAGAGCCAGCACAGGTAGCACACGTATTGCATAGGCATTGCCGTAGCGTCTTACGCCTTAGATAATATTAATTAGTTTAGCTTGAATTATGTGTAATGGAAACATTTAATTTTAGTAAATTAAATTATTTTGCATGTCAAAGTTTACGAGGTTTACAAAGTTTTACTTTAACTTTTGTTTATGTTAGAATAACTTTAATGGTGCGTGTCTACTTGCAAGTAAAACTTTCGAGAGTAGCTTTTGAGATTGATTCTCGCAAATGGACATATTCCTGGAGAATGAATCTTAACGGAGAATGAATCGCAGCTCTCGGCGAGCGAACTTGTCAAGACCTACTCGCAAATCGACACGACGTTATTTTACGCTCGGAGATCAGCTCGCCAAGCTCGAACGCTGTTCGTATTTTGAGAGCTACATGTTGAGAGTAAAAACCGAGATGGCAATAGTTATTTGTGCAACAAGTGCCGTAAGATAAAAATTCCCGGGTGCGGTGACCGCACTCGCCTTCGGCTCGTGCGTCAACTCCGCACCCGTGAATTTTCATCTTTACTTATTGAAGGAACTTATTGAATAATGCGGCAATCATGAACTATTGTAGAATACTACTGTGACAGAAATAAAAAAATTTCAAAATTGTTCGAATTTTCATAAAATTTTAAAATTTTTTTATTTCTGTCACAGTAGTATTCTACAATAGTTTATGATTTCCGCATTATTTAATAAGTTCCTTTGTGTCATCAAAGGAACAAACTTTTGCCATCTCGGTTTTTACTCTCAACATGTAGCTCTCAAAATACGAACAGCGTACGAGCTTGGCGAGCTGATCTCCGAGAGTAAAATAACGTCGTGTCGATTTGCGAGTAGGTTTTGACAAGTTCGCTCGCCGAGAGCTGCGATTCATTCTCCGTTAGATACTCTCCAGGAATATGTCCATTTGCGAGAATCAATCTTGAGAGCTACTCTCGAGAGTTTTACTCGCAGGTGGACACGCACCATAAGACGTTTTATTTTTAAAAAAATAAATGTATTAAAAGAACTCAAAATAATATTTAATTTCTACATGACATACGCATAAAATGTTAAGTTATCACGTTGACATGAATGTAACATATGAAAATCTTAAGAAAATAATAACATAGTTGTTGTATGTGTATTTTACATTGAAGTAATAATTAAATTTTGGTAACACAATGAAATTTTAACGTATACACACGATTTTTTGCTGCGTACGTGCCGCGTAACGCAACATTCTCGTACGTAATTTATGTACGTAAGGCGTAAGATACTACGGCAATGTACGTGCGTTGGCTCTTAGTCTCTCGCCTTTTCGATGGCAGGAAAATGATACGCTATCATTTCCACACCACCTTGCGGTAGATAGCTTGGTGCGTTTTTTTTATAGTGGTTTCCCCGGTAGGCCTAATCCACTCTCATTATTTAATGCAAAAATTGTTCGAAGTGCCGTCCTCTCTCTCGTATGCAGAGTTCGGCCCTTCGTACAATATTGCGCGTCGCACGGTGCGCCATGTCCGGCGTAATAGTATCGAAGGCCGCAACAATAGCTTCACGTACCTCGTTTTTTCCATCATTACGCCGCTGCTCGATTAGACTTTTTATATGACCCCATACAAAAAAGTCTAATACATTTAAATCTGGCGACCGTGCCGGCCAGGCGATTGGGCCACCACGACCCATCCACCTATCCGGAAAACGCGCGTTTAATATTTTGCGCACTTGACGACTAAAATGAGCAGGAGCTCCGTCGTGCTGAAAAATTAGCTGCGCCCGTACGCGAAGAGGCACATCCGCGAGAAGAACCGGCAATTCGTTCTCGATAAAATTGGCATAAATATTGCCAGTTAAACGTGGTGGGAGGAAAAATGGACCGATCTGGAAATAATGAATAAAAATGTTTCTTCACTTAGACAACAAGAGAAAATTGCTTTCTTTCTACTTTTACTTACCACTTTGATTCCCGATTACTCCCGCCCATACGTTTATGGACCAGCGATATTGAAAATTGCCCTCACGGACGATGTGCGGGTTTTCATCCGACCAATAAACGTAATTCCGCGAATTGAATACGCCGTTTGGTGTAAACGTCGCTTCGTCGGTCCACAAAATGTTATCCGGGAAAGATAAATTCCGTCGGCATTGCGCGAGGAACCCTGCGTATGTTTTTTTCGACAGTTTTAATTATTGTACACTCAAGTTACAGCGAATACAAAAAGTTGATAATGACAATACCTTCACAAAAACATATCCGTGGTTCTAGATCTCGCGCTAAAAGCTGTTGCACCCGCTGGTAGTGGTACGGATGCAAATCATTCTCTCGTAAAGTGCAACAGCTTTTAGCGCGAGATCTAGAACCACGGATATGTTTTTGTGAAGGTATTGTCATTATCAACTTTTTGTATTCGCTGTAACTTGAGTGTACAATAATTAAAACTGTCGAAAAAAACATACGCAGGGTTTCTCGCGCAATGCCGACGGAATTTATCTTTCCCGGATAACATTTTGTGGACCGACGAAGCGACGTTTACACCAAACGGCGTATTCAATTCGCAGAATTACGTTTATTGGTCGGATGAAAACCCGCACGTCGTCCGTGAGGGCAATTTTCAATATCGCTGGTCCATAAACGTATGGGCGGGAGTAATCGGGAATCAAGTGGTAAGTAAAAGTAGAAAGAAAGCAATTTTCTCTTGTTGTCTAAGTGAAGAAACATTTTTATTTATTATTTCCAGATCGGTCCATTTTTCCTCCCACCGCGTTTAACTGGCAATATTTATGCCAATTTTATCGAGAACGAATTGCCGGTTCTTCTCGCGGATGTGCCTCTTCGCGTACGGGCGCAGCTAATTTTTCAGCATGACGGAGCTCCTGCTCATTTTAGTCGTCAAGTGCGCGAAATATTAAACGCGCGTTTTCCGGATAGGTGGATGGGTTGTGGTGGCCCAATCGCCTGGCCGGCACGGTCGCCAGATTTAAATGTATTAGACTTTTTTGTATGGGGTCATATAAAAAGTCTAATCGAGCAGCGGCGTAATGATGGAGAAAACGAGGTACGTGAAGCTATTGTTGCAGCCTTCGATACTATTACGCCGGACATGGCGCACCGTGCGACGCGCAATATTGTACGAAGGGCCGAACTCTGCATACGAGAGAGAGGACGGCACTTCGAACAATTTTTGCATTAAATAATGAGAGTGGATTAGGCCTACCGGGGAAACCACTATAAAAAAAACGCACCAAGCTTCTACCGCAAGGTGGTGTGGAAATGATAGCGTATCATTTTCCTGCCATCGAAAAGGCGAAAGACTAAGAGCCAACGCACGTACATTGCCGTAGTATCTTACGCCTTACGTACGTAAATTACGTACGAGAATGTTGCGTTACGCGGCACGTACGCAGCAAAAAATCGTGTGTATACGTTAAAATTTCATTGTGTTACCAAAATTTAATTATTACTTCAATGTAAAATACACATACAACAACTATGTTATTATTTCTTAAGATTTTCATATGTTACATTCATGTCAACGTGATAACTTAACATTTTATGCGTATGTCATGTAGAAATTAAATATTATTTTGAGTTCTTTTAATACATTTATTTTTTTTAAAATAAAACGTCTTATGGTGCGTGTCCACCTGCGAGTAAAACTCTCGAGAGTAGCTCTCAAGATTGATTCTCGCAAATGGACATATTCCTGGAGAGTATCTAACGGAGAATGAATCGCAGCTCTCGGCGAGCGAACTTGTCAAAACCTACTCGCAAATCGACACGACGTTATTTTACTCTCGGAGATCAGCTCGCCAAGCTCGTACGCTGTTCGTATTTTGAGAGCTACATGTTGAGAGTAAAAACCGAGATGGCAAAAGTTTGTTCCTTTGATGACACAAAGGAACTTATTAAATAATGCGGAAATCATAAACTATTGTAGAATACTACTGTGACAGAAATAAAAAAATTTTAAAATTTTATGAAAATTCGAACAATTTTGAAATTTTTTTATTTCTGTCACAGTAGTATTCTACAATAGTTCATGATTGCCGCATTATTCAATAAGTTCCTTCAATAAGTAAAGATGAAAATTCACGGGTGCGGAGTTGACGCACGAGCCGAAGGCGAGTGCGGTCACCGCACCCGGGAATTTTTATCTTACGGCACTTGTTGCACAAATAACTATTGCCATCTCGGTTTTTACTCTCAACATGTAGCTCTCAAAATACGAACAGCGTTCGAGCTTGGCGAGCTGATCTCCGAGCGTAAAATAACGTCGTGTCGATTTGCGAGTAGGTCTTGACAAGTTCGCTCGCCGAGAGCTGCGATTCATTCTCCGTTAAGATTCATTCTCCAGGAATATGTCCATTTGCGAGAATCAATCTCAAAAGCTACTCTCGAAAGTTTTACTTGCAAGTAGACACGCACCATTAAAGTTATTCTAACATAAACAAAAGTTAAAGTAAAACTTTGTAAACCTCGTAAACTTTGACATGCAAAATAATTTAATTTACTAAAATTAAATGTTTCCATTACACATAATTCAAGCTAAACTAATTAATATTATCTAAGGCGTAAGACGCTACGGCAATGCCTATGCAATACGTGTGCTACCTGTGCTGGCTCTAATACTTTTTCGCCGCAGTGTATATCATCTGTCGCTGCGCCGCGCCGCGCCCCGCTCGCCGCTCGTCACGCGCCGGCCGGGCGCCTCGCGCCCCTCACCGCTCACCGCGCGCCGTGCACCGTGTCAGCCGAGACCCGCCTCTATCGCTCCTTGAGCGCTCATTCGCTCAGACGTTTTATTTAATAACTCGTTAACTATTGCGAATTTTGCAACATGATATAAGACTTTTCTTTTCAGTTTGACCCAATCTACCCCCCCTATTCGGCTGGTTACTTTTATTTCTAACACCCTGTATATATAATATAATATATATATATATATAAGTATTAGCTGGTTACCCGGGCTTCGTCCCGGAAGACATATGTAATAAACCATGCAAATAGTCTCTCTCTCTCTCTCTCTGTGTCTCTCTCTTTCTCCCTCTCTCTCTCTCTCTCTCTCTCTCTCCCTCCCTTCCTCCTTCTTCCTCTAAAATGCTATAAATTATAAAATATTACTTATTTATCGACTGAAGTTCAATTCCGTCATATATAATTCTTTGAGATTCATTCAAATATTTCCTAAAAAATTGGAAAATTTTCGTAATCGATTTCCAAAAAAATACCGGTTCCCAAAATGATCGGTAACAAAAAACTATACAGTTTATAGCACTTTCCAGAAAATTCTACCCCTGTTTTACATACAATTCTTTAAAATTTGATCAATTATTTCCCGAAAAATTCGTCAAACTTCTGATACTTGCTTCCAAAAAGATCGGTAATAAAAAATTATATACTTTATAGCACTCCCCGGAAAATTCAACCCCTACTTTATGTACAATTCTTTGAGATTCGGTCATTCCGAACCGATTTCCAAAAAGATCGGTAACAAAAAATAGTACATTTTATAGCACTCGCCGAGAAATTCTACTCTTTCTTTATGTATAATTTTTTGAGATTTAATCAATTATTTCCCGAAAAATTAGAAAAATTAAAAAAACCGGTTTCCAAAAAGATCGGCAAAAAACTGTACACATCATGGCGTTTCCCGTAAAATTCTACCCCTACTTCTTTAAGATCGGTCAATAAATTCCCGAAAAATTGAAAAAATTTTCGTACCAGTTTCCAAAAAAATCGGTAACAAAAAATTATACACTTTATAGCACTCCCCGGAAAATTCTACCCTTGTTTGATCTATAATTCTTTGAAATTCGGTGAATTATTTCCCGAAAAATTAGAAGAATTAGAAAAACCGGTTTCCAGAAAATCGGTAACAAAAAACTATACACATAGTGGCACCACCGAAAAATTCTACCCCTATTTCATATACTTTTGGTCAATATTCGGTTCAGGGGTTTGGGCTGGACGTTGATGAGTCAGTGAGTGAGTGAGTCAGTCAGTCAGTCAGTCAGGACATCTTCCTTCTATATCTATAAAGGAAGATGTCCTGATTGACTGACTGACTGACTGACTCATCAACGCCCAGCCCAAACCCCTGAACCAAATTTTTGTCAAAAGTATATGAAATAGGGGTAGAATTTTCCGGGGAGTGCCACTATGTGTATAGTTTTTCGTTACCGATTTTCTGGAAACCGGTTTTTCTAATTCTTTCAAATTTTCGGGAAATAATTCACCAAATCTCAAAGAATTATAGATCAAACAGGGGTAGAAATTTCCGGGGAGTGCTATAAAGTGTATAATTTTTCGTTACCGATCTTTTTGGAAGCCGGTATCGAAATTTTTTCAATTTTTCGGGAGTTTATTGACCGAATCTTAAAGAATTGTATATGAAGTAGAAGTAGAATTTTCTGGGGAGCGCCATGATGTGTACAGTTTTTGTTACCGATTTTTTCGGAAACCGGTTTTTTTAATTTTTCAAATTTTTTGGAAAATAATTAATTGAATCTCAAAAAATTGTACATGAAGAAGGAATAGAATTTTCCGGGGAGTGTTATAAAGTGTACTATTTTTTGTTACCGATCTTTTTGGAAACCGGTTCCGAATAATCGAATCTCAAAGAATTGTACATAAAGCAAGGTTTAAATTTTCCGAGTAGTGCTATAAAAAGTATATCATTTTTCGTTAACGATTTTTTTGAAAACCGGTATCAGAAGTTTGACGAATTTTAAAGAATTGTATATAAAACAGGGGTAAAATTTCCCAAGGAGTGCTATAAACTGTATAGTTCTTTGTTACCGATCTTTTTGGAAATTGGTTACGAAATTTTTCCAAATTTTTAGGAAATAATTGAGTGAATCTCAAAGAATTGTATATGACGGAATTGAACTTCAGTAGATAAAAAAGTAATATTTTTCAATTTATAGCATTTTAGAGAGAAAGAGAGAGAAGAAAGAGAGAGAGAGAGAGAGAGAGAGAGAGAGGGAGGAGGAAAGAAAGAGAGAGAGAGAAAAAGAGGGAGATGGAGAGAAAGAGAGAAAGAGGGGGGAGAGGGAGAGAGAGCAAGAGAGAGGGAGGGAGAGAGGGGGAGAGAAAGAGAGAAAGAGAGAGGGGGGAGGGAGAGAGAGAGAGGGGGAGAGAGAGAGAGGGAGGGGGAGAGAAAGAAAGAAAGAGGGAAAAAGAAAGAAAAAGAAAGAGAGAGAGAGAGAGAGAGGGGGAAAGAGAGAGGGAAAGAGAGAGAGGAAGAGACTATTTTTGTGTCTTATTACACATGTCCTCCGGGGCGAAGCCCGGGTAACCAGCTAGTTACATATATATATAACTAATCGGCTTCTCACATTCAAAATTTAATCTCTTTTTCGAGTTGTTTTTCTTGATCGGTCGCTGTACAAGGATGCGAGCAAGCAATCTCAAAATTTCCTTAAAAAGTTAGAGCAACCACAAACATTTTTTAAAAAATTTGGTTAATTAATCAATAATTCTTTAAAATTTCTGTTAAAAAAACAGTCAAGTTTACTAAAATTTCTATAACTCAAAAACTGATTAACCAAATTATCTCTCTTTCTCTCTTCATATACTTTTGATAAAAATTCGGTTAATTCTTTGAACTGAAAAATTGGAAAAATTAAAAAAATCGGTTTTCAGAAAATTA
>JASTWP010003165.1:0-28926 GCA_030770255.1 Temnothorax ravouxi
TGTAATGTCTCATATACTGTACAAATAAAAACTTATAAGATGTTACGCATAATTGTATATTATATGTTATGACAATTTTCCAAATTATAAGATATCATATCTTATAATAATGTTCAAATAGAACTCTGTGCAATGCTATCCGCAATTCACATAATATTGGATCTATAAAATAAGGTATAAAAACAAATGCAATGAGTATCAATCGTATTTTATCATAACTTTTGTGTACTTTCAATGTACTTTTATCATTCCCTATCCAAAATTTCTTTCGTTTTCTATATAGTCACTAATAGAACGAAAAATAGTACGCCATTCTATCACGTTCTATCATGAGTCAACACTATCGTTTTCTATCTATTCTGCTAATGCCGTACTTATCGTTCTGTATCAAAAATTCCTTTCGGTTTCAATACAGAAATATACTGGTTAAAAAATCATATACAAATCTATCACGTCGAATCATAAACCTACACTATCATTTTCTATCTGTTTTTTTTAATGTAGTGCTATCGTTCCCTATCCAAAATTTCTTTCGTTTTCTATATAATCACTAATAGAACGAAAACTAGTATGCCATTCTATCACGTTCTATCGTGAGTCAACACTATCGTTTTCTATCTATCCTGCTAATGCCGTACTTATCGTTCTGTATCAAAAATTCTTTTCGGTTTTAATACAGAAGTATACTAATTAAAAAATCATATACCAATCTATCACGTCGAATCATGAGCCTACACTATCATTTTGTATCTGTTTTTCCAATGTAGTGCTATCGTTCCCTATCCAAAATTTCTTTCGTTTTCTATATAGTCACTAATAGAACGAAAAATAGTACGTCATTCTATCACGTTCTATCGTGAGTCAACACTATCGTTTTCTATCTATTCTGCTAGGTATGCCGTACTTATCGTTCTGTATCAAAAATTCCTTTCGGTTTTAATACAGAAATATACTGGTTAAAAAATCATATACGAATCTATCATGTTGAATCATGAACCTACACTATCATTTTCTATCTGTTTTTTTAATGTAGCTGCCTTTTTATTACCACATATTCTATTTAACTCGTATATTTTATAACTTATGTGCGTGCCAACTTGTTGCAATTCGAATTCAATAGCTACCTCGTCATAACTCTTTTCATTGATTAGCCAATAGTTTAGCCAACAAGGTTTAAAGTAAGCTAAATCAAATAAAGAACTTTTATTTTTAATCCCCAAAAAATTAATTGAATCCTTATTAGCGTATTAAGTTGATTAAGTTGATTCGAAAGATAACTAAAATAAAATGTTTAAAATTCTTACGTGTATCAATAATGTTATGATTGATCTTTAATATAACTCCTCGTGGATTCGATTGAACGAACTCCGTTAAAAAATCAGCATCAAGTCTGGCATCATTTATGTCAGTAAAACTAAAATCCACGTTATTTAACAATGGAAACGTTGTTTTAGCTACAAAGTAATATACAATTTTACTAAATTAGGTAGATAAATAAAAGTTTTATTATCTAAATTAGATATTATTAAAATAAAAGTAAGAAAAAATTACAAGAGAAAAGAACCTTTTTGAACAAAATCTTGGTACAAGCAAGGCTCTTCCAGTTTAATCCATACTTTTTCATTATTGTATTGCAATATACAGAATAAATACGTTTTGTCTAAATTGATAAATGCCATACTATGGTGTATAAGTTACACAAAGACAAAAACCCCCAAAAACCTATAAATAAATTTTAATATTTATGTTCCCTTTCTCACAATCGGAAGTTAAATATTAAATATGTACTTTACTACATTTCAAAAAAATGTTATAAACATACCCTATAAAAATTAAATTACATATTCAAACTCAAATTTAAGCTTTTTTTACTAATAATAACTACATGTAAAACGTATTTAGAAAAATTTATAGTCGAATTTTTTTCCTGGATATATTCTACATTTGACCATAGAGTATTAATAAAATAGAAACTTAAACTTGAGTTTGAATATGTATTTTAATTTTTACAGGTTATTTATAATGTTATCGAAATTTGACGCGCGCACAACAGATTGCAATACATGTATTTATATTACTGCGACAATTAGAACTTTTACGTACAGAGATGGAGGTAGATTCATTGATTGAATTTATCTCTCGCTCGAATGTTCTTTTATATAATAAAAATAAAATACATACAAGCACACGTGTCTCGTACAGGATTGCGAGGGGAGCTCACGCTGTACATGAAAAATCGTGAAACATCTTGTGTATACGCACCTGCAGAAATGGTGTCACTCGACGGCAAGGTTACATATGTAAGCACACGCATACTTAGCCGCTGCGGAACACATTTATGCTGATGCGTGTATACATGTCTATCTACTCTATACTGTTCTTACACATCGTTACATTGACAACTTCTCTACCGAATACATTCCGATATAAATAAATAAATAAATAAAGTCTTCACAAGTACTTACAGTGCGAAAACGAGAGTACCTCGAAATTCTCTAAAACAAAATATGTTTGACGAGAAAGCCTTTGTACATTAACGTTCTTAGCAGAACTATAAACGTGATTATGTCTCTCCCCAATCACGCTCGTTGGTTCATACAATCATTTAATATAAGGATTTAGAGTTCGGATTTAATCTAAGATATATACACGAGCTTTGCAAGCAAAGCAAAAAAACTTAAAATTTAGGAGAATTTAGTTTAAGTGCGTTTCGTAAGAAAGATAATAAAAGTGAATGTTCTTACGTTGATGCCTTGCGTTCACAAGCCACCGAATTTCGAATAATGGCCGTGCTGTTGCCGCCGCCAAGCGTTGACCAAGACGCCGCTTCTCTTCTTTCTCAGATTCGCGTCCTCGCCGGCGTGATGATCGAGCGACGTCCCCCGACGGTGACGCTCGTTAGATAGGCAACGACGATACTAATCCTCGGCACGGTCCTTGCCCGAGGAAGCGTGGATCATAGGGCGACGCGTGCACGGCAAACAGCAGCCGCGTTTGGCAACACGGTGGAGGGCGCACGCACGCATGGCGCTCCGAGGTACGCGCCACACAGGAGTTGCCCTCTCTAGAGGCGGGAGCGCATCGCTCGTTCAAAGCCCGGCTCTCAATAATAATAATTGTTGCTAATTTTTCACTGTTGCGGACTTTGTCCGAGATTACAAACTTAACAGCTTGTGACGAAAAATAATCTCAACGTTTGCAACCAATTTGCAAAATTTTTGCAATTTTTTTGACAAAATTACGACCAAATAAACAATTGTTCCATCATTGATTAAAAAATATATATTGCGTGCAACATAGAAGGTTACAAATTAACACAACTGTTCGGGGCAATTGCAAAAGTTATTCTATCGATTTGCAGCACTTTTGCAATTTTTTTCGCAAAGTTATAATAAATTAACATTTTTTTGCAATATTTAACATGTTCCGGACCTCGGGGATGGTTGCAAAATGAGATTTATTGTTATTTCAACTCACCCAATATTCCATCAAAATTTGAAAATTTTTGTAATTAAAGTTAAATTTTCGAATTTTAGTGTCTTTATTGACTGGCCTAATTGTAAGACGTGCGAAATCCGAAATGCGTGGCATCGTGGTATAGCCGGCGCGTGCTAACGGCAACGCCGCGCCGGGAACGTCACAGCTCAAAAGAGAAGAAGACAGCAGATCGTATGTCTGTCCTTCTCTCCCCGCTCGAAGCTTGCCGAGTGCCGAGCGTACACGGACAGAGGAGCGGCTTGCGCGACCAGCATATTCCCTCCATCTGAGTAGTTCGGACACGAACCATAGCACGGACACGAACCATGTGTGTACCGTTACCGAGCGTAACGACGTAGTTGACGTCCACTTTGTCAGGCGGCGCGTCAGTATACGTCCGCTGGAACAGGAATGGATCCCGGTGGCCGCTCTCAGGTTTCTCTCTGGCAGGATGGAAACTCAGCGGAAGCTAAGAAGTCAGCACAGATGGCAGACCAATAGACAGAGGGGATACACGCACGCGCACGCTAAAATCGCTCTTTTCGTTTCCGTCCGCTGGCACGGCGTGATCGCAACGAGCAATTATTATACTCCAAGTTTATTTTTCATTTTGAATATACACTTATTTCATACTGCAACTATTGTCATAGTATTGTGTGCGTAACCCTACCTCCACAACAAATACGTTTTACGTTCATTCGAAAACAAATTATGTGTACACATAATAAAAATTGTATGAATTAAAATTATGTGTATACACATAATAAAAATGCGGAATTATTTTTATGTCAGACATAATTTTAATTCATCCAATTTTTATTATGTCAAGACATAATTTTAATTCATCCAATTTTTATTATGTCTAGACATAATTTTAATTCGTCCAATTTTTATTATGTTTAGACATAATTTTAGTTCAACGAATTTTTATTATGTCATGACATAATTTTAGTTCTGCTGCTAGGGAATTTTTAAGTCGATTCTTATGAATCAAGCTTGAATTCGATGTCTAGGTATCCCAGGTTGCCGATAACGGGTTTCAAATAGTGCGCTCCATAGTTTTCGGTGTCCAGGTGTAATAATACGTTGAATTCGATGTCTACGTGTCCCACGTTGCCGATGACGAGATCCACATAGTGCACTCCGTAGTTTTCGGTGTCTACGTGTATTAATACCTCAAATTCAATATCTACGTGTCCTACATTCGGATTTAAAGTTATTATTACACCTAGTCACCAAAAACTACGAAGCGCACTACGTGGACCTCGTCATCGGCAACCTGGAACACGTAGACATCGAATTCGAGGTATTATTACACCTAAACACCAAAAACTACGGAACGCGTTATCTGGACCTCGTCATCAGCAACCTGGGACACCTAAACATCAATTTCAATGTATTAATACACGTAGACACCGAAAACTACGGAGCGCACTATGTGGATTCCGTCATCGGCAACCTGGGACACGTGGACATCGAATTCAAGGTATTAATACACGTAGACACCGAAAACTACGGAGCTCACTATCTAGACATCGTCATCGGCAACCTGGGACACCTAGACATCGCATTCAACGTATTATTACACCTGGACACCGAAAACTACGAAGCGCACTATGTGGACCTCGTCATCGGCAACCTGGGACACCTAGAAATCAAATTCAAGGTATTAATACACGTAGACACCGAAAACTACGGAGCTCACTATCTAGACATCGTCATCGGCAACCTGGGACACCTAGACATCGCATTCAACATATTATATTATTACACCTGGACACCGAAAACTACGGAGCTCACTATCTAGACATCGTCATCGGCAACCTGGGACACCTAGACATCGCATTCAACGTACGATTACACCTGGACACCGAAAACTATGAAGCGCACTATCTGGATCCCGTCATCGGCAACCTGAGACACGTGGACATCGAATTCAAGGTATTAATACACGTAGACACCGAAAACTACGGAGCGCACTATGTAGACCTCGTCATCGGCAACCTGGAACACGTAGACATCGAATTCAACGTATTATTGCACCTGGACACCGAAGACTATGAAGCGCACTATCTGTACCTCGTCATCGGCAACCTGGGATAACCTAAACATCGAATTCAAGCTTGATTCATAAGAATCAATATATATTATATATATACTTAATTTAGCTAAATAGAAATCTTCCTTCTGACCGATAAGTCTTTCGACCTTTAATTTACCTACTAGATCGTTCGAAATACGCGCGCGATATCGAAACTGGCGATACCTGCGCCGCCAGTGTCGAAAAAGTGAAAGGGACATTTTCTCTGATCACGTGATATGGCATGAGAGACGGTCGACGTAGAAGAAAAAGTAGTATCTTAAAAATAAATTTTCACATTTGGACTTTGCGTCGCAATATCTCCGCTCGTAGGGCACGTAGCGGAATATTATGAGAGAAACCCCCCCTAATTGGACCCCAAGCTATCGATCAAGCCTACTTAGAACTTGATCCGTTCACTCGTTATCGAGATCTCAACATCTCGGGTACTCGCAACCCGTTGCGTCGCGTAAAAGAGTCACGGTCGGTCTCGCTCCGCGTGTACTTGGCGCGAGACACTACCGTGTCTCTTGATACTACGACTTTAATGTGCACCAGTGCGCACTAGTGCGTCCAACTGAATTCGCTATTAATTATACAGTCACATATTAAGTGATCTGTAACTAAAATTTTCCTCAAATGTAGACAAAATCATTTATTAGTTAAATATTTTTGAGTAAAAAGGCAAAGGTTATTTACTTTCTTTCACTTTCAACATTCTTTTCCTCTTTTTCAGATATCGCACCTTGTTGGTGACTAGATTTTCGGAGGAGGGAAAACTTTTCTGTTTTTTAAATACTAATTGCGATTTAAAAATTATAATTAGGACCCATATGTTTCCTCTTACAGAAATTTAATACTGTTGTTAAGTGCTTTTAATACTAAAAATAAGTAATTAATCACTACCAATTAATCATTTTTAGTTTTAAATTTCTGTAAAAGTTGTACAATAATTTAAATGAGAAAAACGCGTATAAAAAGTTTCCTATGTTAAGTCTAGTGCAATTGTGAGAGATAGTATCAAAAAACGTTGTAAGTACTCCTGTAAATTTAATTCAAGAAAAGATGTGAAATCTTTAAATTAAATTGTGCCAATTGTAAAGAGAATAAGTATATTGCTTTGAAAGATAATTGTTATGCAACTACTTTAAAGAAATAAAACCCAAGTGGTATCTTCGTATTCCTATTCAAGAGTCTTCCTATTCTAAACCCAAGTGATAATAGCTTCTTAATTCTCTTTAACAAATTTTTAATATTACAAAGAATCATTTTAATTACAAAGAATTAAAGAAGTAACAGTACAAAATAAAAATATTTAATTAAAACAAAATAAATTAATTTTTCTTGTAAGAAAACTTAGCGCTGCTAGACTTTGAAACTTAAACATTAAAACTTAAACATTAGTACTAAGATTTTTGATTGAATAAAAAACAATATACATAATTTAGGGAAGATTGCGACAGGAGTAAAAAAGCAGCGCCAAGTTTTTTTACAAGAAAAATTTATTTATTTTGTTACTTGGGTTTAGAATAAGAAGACCCTTGAATAGGAATACGAAGATACCACTTGGGTTTTATTTCTTTAAAATAGTTGCATAACAATTATCTTTCAAAGCAATATACATATTCTCTATACAATTGGCACAATTTAATTTAAAGATTTCACATCTTTTTTTGAAATACATGTCACTTGAGTTATGTTAAGTAATATAATTTTGTGAAAAAGATATAAAGCTCACTTAGGTTAGATACATGTCACTTGAGTTAAGTTAGGTAATATAATTTTGTAAAGAAGAAATTAAAGATTTCACATCTTTTTTTTAAAATACATGTCACTTGAGTTAAGTTAGATAATATAATTTTGTGAAAAAGATATAAAAGCTACCACTTAGGTTAGATTTTTGAATTTACAAAATACATTGCGTGTACTTGGCACTTTTTTTTACCTTTTTTGAAAAAGGTAATTTTGTACTGATATCACCTATTTTGTAGTGTTAAGCAAGAATCTGCAAAACATTTTTATTTTTTATTTTTTAATTATTCACATAATTAGCAATAACAACAAATACATAAAAATTAATAATATTTAAGTAAAAGTAAATTATACATTTCTCACAAAAATTGAAGGAACACTAAATTTATCTTTAATAATAGGAAAAATTCGAGCAGCTGTAACTTTGTTAAAAATGAATAAAATTCAAATTTCAAGCTTAAAGCGGGGAGCACACACTTCTGCATAACGCATAATGCGTAAGCATAAGAAAACTGATTGGTCTATTTCTTTATGCACATGTGTATGGACCAATCAATTTTCTTATGCTTACGCATTATGCTTTGTGCAGAAGTGTGTGTTCCCCCGCGCTTAAAACCTCTACTTTCGAAAGGTTACTATTATTCGTCCAATTTTTATTATGTCTAGACATAATTTTAATTCAGCGAGTTTTTATTATGTCATGACATAATTTTAATTCTGCCGCTAGGGAATTTTTAAGTCGATTCTTATGATCAAGCTTGAATTCGATGTCTAGGTGTCTCAGGTTGCCGATAACAAGGTCCACATAGTGCGCTCCATAGTTTTCGATGTCCAGGTGTATTAATACCTTGAATTTGATGTCCACGTGTTCCAGGTTGCCGATGACGGGTTCCAGATAGTGCGCTCCATAGTTTTCGGTGTCCAGGTGTAATAATACGTTGAATTTGATGTGTTCCACGTTGCCGATGACGAGGTCCACATCAACACATAAATGGCCGCATCTATAAACAAAAAGAAAAATCCTGAAAAAATCGAATTACATATAACATGGCCTTCAATATAATAACTACTTAGAACAAATAAAAAATATTGCTAGCAAATAAAAATAATGATCATTCTTTTTTGTCATTTTAAATATTAATTTTAACATCATATATGATAAAATATTATCACATAAAATAACATCACATATGATAAAAAATGATATCACAAAACTATAATACCCAAAATAATACTTTTGTTTAAATATTACATTAGAATAAACTAAACAATCTCACAAGACAACAACTATATATAATGCCCAGAATAATACTTCTGTTTAAATCTATATAAGAATAAACTTGCTTTTCATTTTAATATGTTTGTGTATATTTTTTTGTTTAAATCTGTCAGCTAATAATCCTGCTCCCATTGTTTTACTTGCAAAAGCTGATGATATTTTCTTTGAATCTTTTGTAATACTTAAAGAAACTGACAGTTGTTTTAGACGCATTGACACAAATCGGGATATTAATTTTTGTTTAATATCATGGCAAGTGCTTAAAGGAAGATGTTTCAAAGCAGTATTAAAATGGGATATAAATTTCCCACATAGCACATAATATTGTAGAAATATTGCAGTAATATTGCAATATAGTGGAAATATTACGTATTACAATGAAATATTTCAGAAATATTACTGATGTATTACACGTTTATAAATAATATTGAAATATTACAGGTAATATTGCTGCAATATATTGTTGAAATATGATACTTTAAGTAGCAAAATAATGTCAAATGACATTTTAATGACATCTTATTGACGTCATTAAGACGTCATTAAGGTATCACACAATCATACGTATTGCACAGATAATATATACCAGTTAAAGAGTTTTGGACTGAAAGAAAGGAAAATCTAAATAAAAAAATGTGATGGAATCAAAAGAGACTGACTTGTACTTTTAAGGAATAAAAGTGATTAAGATGAATTTTATAAGTGGTATTTAATTTTATAACTTGTTATTTGTTTTGTAATAATAAAAGGTAATTATATATACGATTAATTTTTAATTAAGAGCCAGTAAGAAATTGATAATAAAATAAATGGATAAAATTTAAAATTTATATTTCTTATATAATCAATATTAAACTTTTCAAATTACGAGTTTGTCACACGGATAAACAGAACGTTTCTGTATGCGTAAGTGGAGGGAAGAACGCTAGTGTATGTGGCTATGCGCTTGGTCGCAGCACCGACCCCCACCATTCCCGGTCTTCTCTCGCTGTCTCTTGCATGGCTCCGTGGGACCACGCAATCACGTAGTACGACACCGCACAGAAACAATCGTTTTAATTTTAAGTAATTTTTCTTTATTTAATAAATATTGTTCACACAAGTATTTTTAAGAGTATTTTTGTATAATTATTTATTAACGGCTTCATACTTAAATCTTGATGCTAACTTAACCTCAAAATTTTTAACAGTTTAATCCAACTGAAGCCCTCAGTTGGAGATACGTGATAGAAATATGCCGATCTCAAATCTCCTAAAAAGCAGTTTAATCATTAAAAGTGATTTAACCATGATTATTTAACCATTTACGTGATTTTATAATAATTATTGTTCTTATGCTTATATATATGTTACAGTATTGCTTTCCATCAGTGGATGTTTATGCAGTGCAGAGCAGCACACCAAGTAGTTTAATAGAAGAGCAAAAGATTCGTTTATTAGATACGTAAGTAAGAAAAAGTTAAATTTGATATAAACCATTACTGTTTTTGTATTATGTTGCAGTGTTACGTTGCTTTCCATCAGTGGAAGTTCACGCAGAGCAGCACCAAGCAGTTTGATTTCTATCAAACTCTTCTGAGCGACAGCTTTATTTATTAGATACAATAAGTAAGAAAAATTTAAACTTGGTATAAATTGCGTTCCAATATTTTAATATCTAGTACTAAAAATCTAAAGTGTATGTATAACATTAACCACAGATTTTCAGTATAGACAGTGAATATCGGAACACGTCATACTTAACCCCGTACTCTTATGTTTGAATATGTAATTATGTATGAAATAAACAAGATGATTTATTTCGTGTGCCAATCATCTCCGCTATAATTATCTCAGAAAGTATTGATTTATTGGAAAAATGTTTCAGATAAAAGTTGGAGGGTTCAAGGAGGACCAATAGACAATTTTATTAGATTTTGAGTTCGGGACCTGTGTTAAGCCTAATAGGATCCAAGTAAAATTATTTAAATAGAAACCCCTTTTTTATTGTATCATCTTTTTCTACTAATTGTATCATCTTTTTTTTACTAATTGTATCATCTTTTTCTACTAATTAATATGAACAACTTTTGTCTGAAACATTTTTTTATTTGCCTTATACTTTTTGAGATATTCAAGGAAAACTTGGTATTTTTTTTCAATATTTAGCTTACAATAGATGTTTGTCAGTAAATGTTCATTGGAGTGAAAAGTAATACAGAACTTTTTGACTTAATTTTATTTCAAGAATATACTGTTGCAATAGTATTCTAATTTCTTTAAATAATTGTGTACAAATGAAAGCTTTAAGGAAATCTATACAAAAATATTTAAAGAAATTGGGGTATTATTGCAATAGCATATTCTTGAGACCATATCTGTGACTGGAGATGGAAGGGAAAGAAACTGGAAGAAGTCAAAGAATTCAAATACCTGGGGTACACATTGAAGGCAAACGGAGGGCAGGAGGCGCACATAAAAGAAAGAAGAAGGAAGGCAGCAAGAGTAATGAGAGAGGTATGGGGGTTAGGAAAGAGGTTGTGGAAAAAAGATTGGAAAAGAAGAGTTTGGCTATACGACACACTGATATGGACGGTGATGGCATATGGGGCAGAAATATAGAGATGGAGGGAAAGGAGGGAGGTAGAAGGGATACACGAGAGATATCTTAGATGGGTTTTCGGATTAAATTGGAGGACACCAGGATATATGGTTAGGGACGAAGTGGAGAGGGAAAAGATGAGAGGTAGAGCGAGCAAGAGAGCTTGGAAATTCGAAAAGAAACTAGAGGAGGGTAACGGAGGGGGAATAGCAAGGAAGTGCCTGGAAGAAATGAAAGAGAGATTGAGGAGAGGGAAGATAAAAGGCAAATGGGAGCTGGAAAGAAGAGACTACTTCGAGGGAATTGGGGTAGAAGGCGGAGGGGAGAAGGAATTGGAAGAGGAAGAATTGGAAAATAGGGAGAGACTGAAACAAAGACAGGAAAGGATGGAAAAGATTAAGAACTCGAAATACAATAAATGGTACAGGATAATTAGGAAGGACGGGATTCCGGACTATTTAAAGAAAGGATGGGAAGAAGCAAGATGGAGTAGAATCGCAAAATTCAGATTGGGCAACGAAATTAGAGAAGGATTGTACTGGGGAGAAGCAAACGACAGAAAGTGCAGGATGTGTGAGAGAGATGAGGAGACATGAGAACATGTCTGGGAAATCTGTACAAGATGGGAGAACGGTGACGGAGAGAGCTAGCGGGAGATGGTAGAAAGGGTACTGGGCGAAAAGGGAGAGGGGGAAGACTGGATGAAGGCGATAGAGGAGATATAATAAGTCAAAAAGTCTTGTATCATTTTTCCCTCCGACAAGCATTTATCAAGATATCATAAGCTAAATGTTAAAAAAGTTACCAAATTTTTCTTGAATATCTCAAAAAGTATAAGGCAAATAAAAAATGTTTCAGACAAAAGTTGTTTATATTAATTAGTAGAAAAAGATAATGTAATAAAAAATGAGTTTTTATTTAAAAAATTTGACTTGGACCCTACTGGGCTCAACATGGGTTCCAGATTCAAAATCTTATAAGATTATCCATTATTCCTCTATGAACCCTCCAATTTTTATCTGAAACATTTTTCCAATAAACCAATTCTTTCTGAGATAATTAGCGAAGATAATTGGCACACAAAATAAAACTCACCTTGTATAAATAATAATTACAGTTTTTATATTATGTTATAGTGTTACGTCACTCTTTATCAGTGGAAATTCATACAGTGCAGAGTAGCATGGAGCAGTTTTGAAGAAGAAAGAAATAGAAAGATAATATTAATATTATTTTCTTAATATTGTATGTAATACTATTATTAAAAATAACAATTTGATAAAATTTAATAAAATTTAATAAAAATTATTAAAATGGTTTAATTCCTAGCAATATTATACAAATATTACGCAAATATTATAGTAATACTGATATATTGCAGTAATATTACGTAATATTACTGAAATGAATATCAGTAATATTACTGATATTCATTTGCGCTGACATTTTACTATTACTGAGATATTGCAGTAATATTACTGCAATATTTCTGCTATATTTCATTGTAATATTGCAATGGAAAAATAATATTGCTGCAATATTTCTGCAATATTATTTGCTATGTGGGTTGTTATTCAGAGATTTGCCTAAGAGTAATAATTTAAACTTGGATTTCCATATAATTCTTTCTGCTCCTTCAAGAATATTAAATACTTCTATACTAACTTTTATTTGAGCTCCAGGAGTATAATCTGAAATAGCTACAAAAGCAGATAAAGAGGATGGTGTATACGTAAAATCAGAATTGTTTTGTAATTTTAGATAACAGTTTTCACATTTGATTGAAGCTCTCAACTTGAAAACAACATACCCACACATTCTATAAAACATTTTTTTTACATTCTTTGACATAGGTTCACAATCACTTAATTTAGGGAAATTGCAGTGTTTCTATAGTTTCTTCTTTTTCATTTTCGTTCAATTTTGTAAGAAGTACAGTTAAAAGGGAAGGTGCTTCATCATGTATGTAACTATATAGAAGTAGATATTGCTCGATCTCCGCCTGCTACACACATCTGTCTTATATAATCTCGATTTGAATTAAAGAGCAGTTGGCTTGGAGCATCCTCTACGTACATTTGCGAAACCACTTTCTAAACTGTCTTGACTTGCTCGGCCTGGAAAGAAGAAAACAAACTCTTCCTCGTTTAAAAGACGATCTTGTAGTTGAATCATTGATTCTGTGGTAAGTATTACATGAGTCTGGGATGGTTTCCATGAACCACATCCAACTTTCATATTCTTGAAAATGTGACAAACTAGTTTTAAATGTTCTATTGCATTATTGTATTCTTGAAGATTGTGAAAACTTAAAGTAAGGTAGAGATTTCTTCCGGTCATTATGTCAAACCATTTTTTAATCAACCTGATAAACCAGGCTGTTGTTTCCATTTCTGGAATTCCATCACCTTCTTGGACTAGAAATGTTAATGCATTTGCAGTGGAATAATTTATAACGCTAGTAGAATTTGAGACTTTCATTCCATTGAAATGGCTAGGTTTTAACACTGCTTTGTTTAACTTCGGCGCAAGTTTTATCTCTTTAAAATTTTCAGATTGATATGATTCTAACCATTCAACATGACCCATGTCAACGACATTGCTAGATAAATTGTATAGTTCTATAACATCTTGTGGTAAATAAATAAATTGACTTTCCATAGCCATTTCTTTCAAATTCTTAAATACATGAACAGGATCTGGAATCAACTGTAACGTAACCGCTGGATCGCAAGGATGTGGCACAGCGTACACCATATCTGCCTTTGTAGTCTTGAATCCCATTTTTGTGAGCAATCCTCTGTTTCCCATGTCACAGACTAAAATAATTACTTTCAGACCTACATGATGACACTTTTGAAATATTTCTATAATAACCTCT
Source organism: Temnothorax ravouxi (assembly GCA_030770255.1). Classification (NCBI taxonomy): domain Eukaryota; kingdom Metazoa; phylum Arthropoda; class Insecta; order Hymenoptera; family Formicidae; genus Temnothorax; species Temnothorax ravouxi. The sequence goes on from JASTWP010003165.1 coordinate 14,051, forward strand.
TTAACTGCATCATTCATTGAAGAAGGTGGAGTGAAGTGATAAGCTACGTACTGCTTCCAATGAAAACCAAGTCCAAATAACTGGAAAACTAAAGCTTTGCATGCCAATTTCTCTGTACTGCCAGGCAACGTTACATTTCCAATATACATCCCTGTACTTGTATCAAATTCAAGCTGCGTTTTAATCGCCATCTTATCAAAAACAAGACCGCAAATCTTCCATCTTGGCGGAATAAGAGGAACGATCAATTCTAGATATTTAAAGATATCTTCAAGTATCCCTGGTTGAAATTTGATGTGCTCTATCTTTTCTCTTAAAGTTCTTGATGCAGGGAATGGAGCAACAAGCTCAATTATCTGCTTATAACCGTGTGATCCACATGCAAAATGTAACTTTAGTCCCTTTTTTATTGTTTCATTCGACCACTTGGAACCTCTTGTAGTACCTTTTAAAATTGCTTCTTGTTGGTCTTTATTAAGAACTTTATTAATCATATAAGTACTTTTCTCGACTTCTTTTTCTAAGTAATTAACTCTACTTCTCAGGGCATCTTTTTCTTTCTCAGCCATTTTTAATTTTTCTTGTAATAGTTTAAAATCTTCTGGACTAGGTAAACTCTCCGTTGACAATATTTTATTTCGAATAATTTTTGGTGATGTATTTATGTCTTCGACTGCATCAGAATCTGATCTAGAATTTTCTTTTTCAGATAATGCCTTCTTCAATGTAGAATCCTCTAGACTAGGCGAACTCTCTGTCGACAATTTTTCATTTTGAATAATTTCTGGTGATGTATTTATGTCTTCGACTGCATCAGAATCTAATCTAGAATTTTCTTTTTCAGATAATGCCTTCTTCAATGTATCTACAGTAATGGGTTTCTTCTTTATGATACAATCTGAGGTATGAACATATCTCTCAGTTCGTCTTTTCTTATGAGATTGAAACATAGTACATTCAGTACTTTTGCAAATAAAAAAATAATTATGTTCTTTAAGTTCATTGACACACTGGTTTTCCTTAGAACTTTTATTTTCTTGCTCAAACTTGCTTGGGAAATTACTCCTTAAAAATACTTTTTTATGAGGAAGAGATTCAACTAATTCATTGCATTGCAGTTCTTTCGACTGAATTTCTGCAAGAGGTTTCCTCTTTACAGATCCATCACACTTGCAAAAAAAACTTGGTATGATATTTTTTAAAATAAATTTCTTGTTGCCCACGCAGTATAACGCTGATGGATGAAAATAAACCTAAAATGAGAGGTACAAGTACATTAAAGAAAAATATCTGTTATACCATAATACATTGGTACATACATACACTTCAATACTAACTTATTCACATAGTACAATTGATTTTGGAGGGTTCCAATCCGGAATTCCAGCAGCATCGATCCACTGTTGTCTTAATTTTGGATCTTGAGCAAATGTTGTTAAACAAAATCCTTCTTTGCTGGAATTTGTGCATCTTGGAGCACTGCACTTGCCAGGCATTTTATAATATGCAGGAAACACTGAAAACTGAATTTATTTCATGTATATAAAATCGAAGATGGCAAATTTTTTTGTATTCAGTATTAATTTCAGCATTAATAATAATGTATCACTTACGGAGACTCGATTGCTGTAACGCGACTTAACCTTTGTTCGTAAACATTAACCTGCTTTAACCTCTTCTTTACATCACAAGGAGATTTAACGCCCGCGACCAATCAGAGACAAGGGGGTCACGTGACGAGTTCGCCACTTTCTCCCTACGAGGCTCTCTATAGAACAGTGTCTCCATCAGATTCTGTAAAAAAAAAGAGCACACATATAAATGATTATAAATAAGTACTAACAATTTAATGCACTAATTACATGCGTTAACTGAAAATAAGATAATATACTACCTGTATTATAGAATAAATGCTGTTTTCCAAATCAGAGTTCCATAACGAAGAGCCAGGAGATGGACTGTTCTCTAGTATTGCTGGACTTGAAGGTGCTACAGGTGGAGAAGGTGATGGACTTGGCCTCTGAATGATATTCTTCGGAAAGTTGGATATTGTTCTGCAAAAAAGATAACATTGTCACGTAACAATTATATAATAGAAACTAATGAAATTGACAAAGAGAATAGAATATTCTATAATTATCTTACCGTCTGGGTTTAATCACGTCTTTCAAAAACTCCAAGTCTTTATACAGTGGCCAGTTACTAATATATGTTGGTTGTCCTGCCCCAGCTCCGGATCGCGGGGCGCTCTTCTTTTCTTTTCTTGCTTCTCGACCGAATTTTTGTCCCAATTTATAAAATTCTTTCTCGGCATCTGGACCTGAAACACAAAGAGAAAAGAGATAGCAGCAATAATTGATAGGTACTCAACCTAAAAAATTATATTAAACAGCTGAATTTTCACCGTGTATCAAGAGACACGGTAGTGTCTCGCGCCAAGTACACGCGAAGCGAGACCGCACCGTGACTCTTTTACGCGACGCGACGGGTTGCGAGTACCCGAGATGTTGAGATCTCGATAACGAGTGAACGGATCAAGTTCTAAGTAGGCTTGATCGATAGTTGGGGTTAAAATAGGGGGGGTTTCTCTTATAATATTCCGCTACGTGCCCTACGAGCGGAGATATTGCGACGCAAAGTCCAAAATGTGAAAATTTTATTTAAGAAACGTCGTCGTCGTCTACTACATTCTCTCTAATGTCACTTTCATGGCGCTGGAGTCGCGCGTCCTTTTCACTTTTTCGACACTGGCGGCGCAGGTATCGCCAGTTTCGATATCGCGCGCGTATTTCGAACGATCTAGTAGATAAATTATAGGTCGATAGACTTATCGGTCAGGAGGAAGATTTCTATTTAGGTAAATTAGGAATTAGGTATTATATATATATTGAGTTAATTGCTTCATGTATATCTAGAGAGACTTCGTATCCTTACATCGTATTACCACCGCTGCCGGAAAAGAAAGTTCTCTACGCTTGGCAGAAAGTGCCGCTAGAGAATTTTTAAGTCGATTCTTATGAATCAAGCTTGAATTCGATGTCTAGGTATCCCAGGTTGCCGATGACGAGGTCCAGATAGTGCGCTTCATAGTTTTCGGTGTCCAGGTGTAATAATACGTTGAATTCGATGTCTACGTGTTCCAGGTTGCCGATGACGAGGTCCACATAGTGCGCTCCGTAGTTTTCGGTGTCTACGTGTATTAATACCTTGAATTCGATGTCCACGTGTCCCAGGTTGCCGATGACGGGATCCAGATAGTGCGCTTCATAGTTTTCGGTGTCCAGGTGTAATCGTACGTTGAATGCGATGTCTAGGTGTCCCAGATTTCCGATGACGATGTCTAGATAGTGAGCTCCGTAGTTTTCGATGTCCAGGTGTAATAATACGTTGAATGCGATGTCTAGGTGTCCCAGGTTGCCGATGACGATGTCTAGATAGTGAGCTCCGTAGTTTTCGGTGTCTACGTGTATTAATACCTTGAGTTCGATTTCTAGGTGTCCCAGGTTGCCGATGACGAGGTCCACATAGTGCGCTTCGTAGTTTTTGGTGTCCAGGTGTAATAATACGTTGAATGCGATGTATAGGTGTCCCAGGTTGCCGATGACGATGTCTAGATAGTGCGCTTCGTAGTTTTTGGTGTCCAGGTGTAATAATACGTTGAATGCGATGTATAGGTGTCCCAGGTTGCCGATGACGATGTCTAGATAATGAGCTCCGTAGTTTTCGGTGTTTACGTGTATTAATACCTTGAATTCGATGTCCACGTGTCCCAGGTTGCCGATGACGGGATCCACATAGTGCGCTCCGTAGTTTTCGGTGTCTACGTGTATTAATACCTTGAAATTGATGTCTAGGTGTCCCAGATTGCTGATGACGAGGTCCAGATAGCGCGCTCCGTAGTTTTTGGTGTTTAGGTGTAATAATACCTCGAATTCGATGTCTACGTGTTCCAGGTTGCCGATGACGAGGTCCACATAATGCGCTTCGTAGTTTTTGGTGACTAGGTGTATTAATAACTTTAAATCCGAATGTAGGACACGTAGATATCGAATTTGAGGTATTAATACACGTAGACACCGAAAACTACGGAGCGCACTATGTGGATCTCGTCATCGGCAACGTGGGACACCTAGACATCGAATTCAACGTATTATTACACCTGGACACCGAAAACTATGGAGCGCATTATTTGTAACCCGTTATCGGCAACCTGGGATACCTAGACATCGAATTCAAGCTTGATTCATAAGAATCGACTTAAAAATTCCCTAGCAGCAGAACTAAAATTATGTCATGACATAATAAAAATTCGTTGAATTAAAATTATGTCTAGACATAATAAAAACTGGACAAATTAAAATTATGTCTAGACATAATAAAAATTGGATGAATTAAATTTATGTCTTGACATAATAAAAATTGGATGAATTAAAATTATGTCTGACATAAAAATAATTCCGCATTTTTATTATGTGTATACACATAATTTTAATTCATACAATTTTTATTATGTGTACACATAATTTGTTTTCGAATGAACCTAAAACGTATTTGTTACAATATCTGTCCATTATTGAAAATCGATATGCGCGACAAAAGCTCTTGTATATCATTAATTATGTTATTATTTATTATATATATTTCTATCCATATATTTTCAGTATTATTATTGTTACATTAGAAAAATTATTAGCATTTAGGATACGAATCTTTTTCCGTTAGTTTGTAAGTTTCATGATTAAAAAGATCATGTATTATTAACATATACCTAAGATTTATAGAATCGTTATTAATTTTGTTATATATCTCAATTGCGCGAATCTTGAATATGTTTTGTAAAAATTATGCATAATATTCCTATGCAAGGATACTTGTTTAATTATTTCTTCCTATTGCATTTAAGTATAGAAAAATATACAATTTCTATGTGTTTGCACTTTATATTTAATGAGCAGGTAATTAAATATATATGATTCAATTTGCACTACGTTTACATGACACCGTTAATCGGGTTTTATAACATCGGTAGTTGTCAGGAAGACCAATCGTAATCATTCTTCAGAAGAATGGAATAGTTGTGATTGACTGGCCTAAGAACTACCGATGTTATAAAACCCGACCAACAGTGCCATGAAAACGTAGTCTTATGTCTCTTTATTGACTGACATAGTTATATACTTTTAAATCTTTTTCTTTTCTAAAATTCAATCAATTGAATAGCAAAAACTACGTTATCATATTATATATTTTTGGTACGTAGTGTGCAAATGTATTTTGAAATGAAGATTATATATTTTCTACTGAATTATTTACACACACGTGCGGTTTCAGAGAATCATTTTTCGCCAACTCAAATATGTTCCTACTCAACTGTCAAAATATAAAAGATAATTTTATCTTATAGTTGTGACATTCGCTCGAATTCCCGAAATAATTTTCAAGGATGTGAGTACGAATATATATATCGTACTATTTAATATTTATAATTAATAAAAAATTATAAACGATGCGTTATGTATGAGAAATTTGACAGAATTGCTTTTATCAAATAGAATTAATTTGCGATTAGTTGAAGGAAATAAAAGAATAAACAAATCAGGTAAGTTTCAGACACGTGTTACAGGTGTCCATCTGTAATTATCAAAAACATCGATACCTGTAGATATCGTTACATATACAATTGCGAACAACATTCAGTAAGACACGCGAATTAAAATAAATAAAAAATTTTACAGTTAACGACTTATTAACATTAATCATGCTATATTGCGATTATGTTTTATGTTGAAATTGAAAAATATATACAAGGTGTACAACTAAAAGGGTTACAGATTATTATTTTTAAAAAACTAAGCAAAATATTAAATTGTTATTTTCTTTAGAAATAATAGTCCGTAACACTTTCAGCTTCATACCTTGTATATACTGTTTATAAGATTATAAGATATATTGTTTATAAGATTAAGATGCGTAACACACTACAAAAAGGCGTGATATCCGTACAAAAATACCTTTTAAAAAAAAAGGTAAAAAAAGGCGCCAAGTACACGCATAGTAGTGTTATGTTGTTACCCTGTTATGTTGTTACCTCGAAAAAAACAAAGTGGTAGTATTATACCTCCAAATAGCTTTACCCTGTACATACTGTTTATAAAATGCGTAATGCTACAAAAAGGCGTGATATCCGTACAAAATTACCTTTTTTAAAAAAAAGGTAAAAAAAGGCGCCAAGTACACGCATAGTAGTGTTAATGTTGTTACCTCGAAAAAAGAGAAAGTGGTAGTATTATACCTAAAAAAAATATAAGTAACAAGTGGTAGACATAATCTTTATATCTCGAAAAATCTCGAAAAAATTTAAGCTGTAGTATCTTTATTTCCGAAAAATTATAATCCAAGTGATACACATTACAAAATTATGTTACCTTATCAAAAAGAAGAGTCACGCTTCAAGTGATCTATTACAATTACAAAAAAGAAATGATATCTCTTTAAATTACAGCGCCAATTACATATATATTGCCTCAAAAAATAATTGTTGCACTACTTTGAAAAATCTTTACATTGTGTCAATTAAAAGAGAATGTATGATAACAATTTTATAAGATTAAAAAATTTTATTTAAATTTCACAAGGGAATACAAGATATTTAAATACACATGTGTATTTTTTAGTGGTCGCAAAGAATTACAGAGGTAACAGTACAAAATAAAAATATTTTATTAAAATATCCAACGAGGGAATACAATTTGTATTTATTTACAAAGTTTATATATGTATTTTTCAATAGAATAAAAGATTTAAATCACAAAGAATTACAGAGGTAACAGTACAAAATAAAAATATTTTATTAAAATACATAAATTTTTCTTGTAAAAATACTTGGCGCTGCTAGACCTCAAAATTTTAAATAAATAAATAAATAAACTTATCCTATACTTAATTATAAGCCGCATTATTCGCCGTCGTTACGCACACCCATATCACTCGCTCGCACATACACACCACGCTGATAATCATTTTGTTACTCTCGTCGCATTCTTCTCTGAATTATTTTTATTTATTGTTGTCCTTATTTATTTAAAATTTTGAGGTCTAGCAGCGCCAAGTATTTTTACAAGAAAAATTTATGTATTTTAATAAAATATTTTTATTTTGTACTGTTACCTCTGTAATTCTTTGTGATTTAAATCTTTTATTCTATTGAAAAATACATATATAAACTTTGTATTTAAATACAAATTGTATTCCCTCGTTGGATATTTTAAAAAAATATTTTTATTTTGTACTGTTACCTCTGTAATTCTTTGCGACCACTAAAAAATACACATGTGTATTTAAATATCTTGTATTCCTTTGTGAAATTTAAATAAAATTTTTTAATTTTATAAAATTGTTATCATACATTCTCTTTTAATTGACACAATGTAAAGATTTTTCAAAGTAGTGCAACAATTATTTTTTGAGGCAATATATATGTAATTGGCGCTGTAATTTAAAGAGATATCATTTCTTTTTTGTAATTGTAATAGATCACTTGAAGCGCGACTCTTCTTTTTGATAAGGTAACATAATTTTGTAATGTGTATCACTTGGATTATAATTTTTCGGAAATAAAGATACTACTGCTTAAATTTTTTCGAGATTTTTCGAGATATAAAGATTATGTCTACCACTTGTTACTTATATTTTTTCGAGGTATAATACTACCACTCTCTCTTTTTTCGAGGTAACAACATTAACACTACTATGCGTGTACTTGGCGCCTTTTTTTTACCTTTTTTTTAAAAAAGGTAATTTTGTACGGATATCACGCCTTTTTGTAGCATTACGCATTTTATAAACAGTATGTACAGGGTAAAGCTATTTGGAGGTATAATACTACCACTTTGTTTTTTTCGAGGTAACAACATAACAGGGTAACAACATAACACTACTATGCGTGTACTTGGCGCCTTTTTTTACCTTTTTTTTTAAAAGGTATTTTTGTACGGATATCACGCCTTTTTGTAGTGTGTTACGCATCTTAATCTTATAAACAATATATCTTATAATCTTATAAACAGTATATACAAGGTATGAAGCTGAAAGTGTTACGGACTATTATTTCTAAAGAAAATAACAATTTAATATTTTGCTTAGTTTTTTAAAAATAATAATCTGTAACCCTTTTAGTTGTACACCTTGTATATATTTTTCAATTTCAACATAAAACATAATCGCAATATAGCATGATTAATGTTAATAAGTCGTTAACTGTAAAATTTTTTATTTATTTTTATTCGCGTGTCTTACTGAATGTTGTTCGCAATTGTATATGTAACGATATCTACAGGTATCGATGTTTTTGATAATTACAGATGGACACCTGTAACACGTGTCTGAAACTTACCTGATTTGTTTATTCTTTTATTTCCTTCAATTAATCGCAAATTAATTCTATTTGATAAAAGCAATTCTGTCAAATTTCTCATACATAACGCATCGTTTATAATTTTTTATTAATTATAAATATTAAATAGTACGATATATATATTCGTACTCACATCCTTGAAAATTATTTCGGGAATTCGAGCGAATGTCACAACTATAAGATAAAATTATCTTTTATATTTTGACAGTTGAGTAGGAACATATTTGAGTTGGCGAAAAATGATTCTCTGAAACCGCACGTGTGTGTAAATAATTCAGTAGAAAATATATAATCTTCATTTCAAAATACATTTGCACACTACGTACCAAAAATATATAATATGATAACGTAGTTTTTGCTATTCAATTGATTGAATTTTAGAAAAGAAAAAGATTTAAAAGTATATAACTATGTCAGTCAATAAAGAGACATAAGACTACGTTTACATGGCACTGTTGATCGGGTTTTATAACATCGGTAGTTCTTAGGCCAGTCAATCACAACTATTCAATTCTTCTGAAGAATGATTACGATTGGTCTTCCTGACAACTACCGATGTTATAAAACCCGATTAACGGTGTCATGTAAACGTAGTGCAAATTGAATCATATATATTTAATTGCCTGCTCATTAAATATAAAGTGCAAACACATAGAAATTGTATAGTTTTCTATACTTAAATGCAATAGGAAGAAATAATTAAACAAGTATCCTTGCATAGGAATATTATGCATAATTTTTACAAAACATATTCAAGATTCGCGCAATTGAGATATATAACAAAATTAATAACGATTTTATAAATCTTAGGTATATGTTAATAATACGACATGATCTTTTTAATCATGAAACTTACAAATTAACGGAAAAAGATTCGTATCCTAAATGCTAATAATTTTTCTAATGTAACAATAATAATACTGAAAATATATGGATAGAAATATATATAATAAATAATAACATAATTAATGATATACAAGAGCTTTTGTCGCGCATATCGATTTTCAATAATGGACAGATATTGTAACAAATACGTTTTAGGTTCATTCGAAAACAAATTATGTGTACACATAATAAAAATTGTATGAATTAAAATTATGTGTATACACATAATAAAAATGCGGAATTATTTTTATGTCAGACATAATTTTAATTCATCTAATTTTTATTATGTCAAAACATAAATTTAATTCATCCAATTTTTATTATGTCTAGACATAATTTTAATTTGTCCAGTTTTTATTATGTCTAGACATAATTTTAATTCAACGAATTTTTATTATGTCATGACATAATTTTAGTTCTGCTGCTAGGGAATTTTTAAGTCGATTCTTATGAATCAAGCTTGAATTCGATGTCTAGGTATCCCAGGTTGCCGATAACGGGTTACAAATAGTGCGCTCCATAGTTTTCGGTGTCCAGGTGTAATAATACGTTGAATTCGATGTCTAGGTGTCCCACGTTGCCGATAACGAGATCCACATAGTGCGCTCCGTAGTTTTCGGTGTTTACGTGTATTAATACCTCAAATTCGATATCTACGTGTCCTACATTCGGATTTAAAGTTATTAATACACCTAGTCACCAAAAACTACGAAGCGCATTATGTGGACCTCGTCATCGGCAACCTGGAACACGTAGACATCGAATTTGAGGTATTATTACACCTAGACACCAAAAACTACGGAGCGCGCTATCTGGACCTCGTCATCAGCAATCTGGGACACCTAGACATCAATTTCAAGGTATTAATACACGTAGACACCGAAAACTACGGAGCGCACTATGTGGATCCCGTCATCGGCAACCTGGGACACGTGGACATCGAATTCAAGGTATTAATACACGTAAACACCGAAAACTACGGAGCTCATTATTTAGACATCGTCATCGGCAACCTGGGACACCTATACATCGCATTCAACGTATTATTACACCTGGACACCAAAAACTACGAAGCGCACTATGTGGACCTTGTCATCGGCAACCTAGGACACCTAGAAATCGAATTTAAGGTATTAATACACGTAGACACCGAAAACTACGGAGCTCACTATCTAGACATCGTCATCGGCAACCTGGGACACCTAGACATCGCATTCAACGTATTATTACACCTGGACACCGAAAACTACGGAGCTCACTATCTAGACATCGTCATCGGCAACCTGGGACACCTATACATCGCATTCAACGTATTATTACACCTGGACACCAAAAACTACGAAGCGCACTATGTGGACTTCGTCATCGGCAACCTGGGACACCTAGAAATCGAACTCAAGGTATTAATACACGTAGACACAAAAAACTACGGAGCTCACTATCTAGACATCGTCATCGGCAACCTGGGACACCTAGACATCGCATTCAACGTATTATTACACCTGGACATCGAAAACTACGGAGCTCACTATCTAGACATCGTCATCGGAAATCTGGGAACACCTAGACATCGCATTCAACGTACGATTACACCTGGACACCGAAAACTATGAAGCGCACTATCTGGATCCCGTCATCGGCAACCTGGGACACGTGGACATCGAATTCAAGGTATTAATACACGTAGACACCGAAAACTACGGAGCGCACTATGTGGACCTCGTCATCGGCAACCTGGAACACGTAGACATCGAATTCAACGTATTATTACACCTGGACACCGAAAACTATGAAGCGCACTATCTGGACCTCGTCATCGGCAACCTGGAATACCTAGACATCGAATTCAAGCTTGATTCATAAGAATCGACTTAAAAATTCTCTAGCGGCACTTTCTGCCAAGCGTAGAGAACTTTCTTTTCCGGCAGCGGTGGTAATACGATGTAAGGATACGAAGTCTCTCTAGATATACATGAAGCAATTAACTCAATATATATATAATACCTAATTTACCTAAATAGAAATCTTCCTCCTGACCGATAAGTCTATCGACCTATAATTTATCTACTAGATCGTTCGAAATACGCGCGCGATATCGAAACTGGCGATACCTGCGCCGCCAGTGTCGAAAAAGTGAAAAGGACGCGCGACTCCAGCGCCATGAAAGTGACATTAGAGAGAATGTAGTAGACGACGACGACGTTTCTTAAATAAAATTTTCACATTTTGGACTTTGCGTCGCAATATCTCCGCTCGTAGGGCACGTAGCGGAATATTATAAAAGAACCCCCCCCCCAATAACACCAATATGCTATATATATTCATATATATTCATATAACGTCCATGGGCATTTCGGACATGAAATGGACATTCATAGGATATTGGGTGCTTTCCAGTAATCAACACAGGCGACACTGTGTTACACAGTGTCGACACAACTGCTTTCCAATTATGACCCAAGTCGACACAACTTGACACAGCTCAGAAGCAAAGTCGGGCTAGTTGTGTCGAAAATCAGACTTACCAATTTCAGTAACTTTTAAAATTTTTATGTTTACAGAAACTGGACGTATACGTATATATATACGCTATTATGTAGTATTGTAGTATTTTCTTTTCTGTTTATTTTCTAAATATTATAAATAAAAAAGAAAATGAAGTTCAAACACTGTGACAAAATAATTTCACTTGATGATGCTGCACAGCATTCATGTTTTGTTGGGCAAGAAGTATTTATGGATAATGAAAACAATTTATTTGCAGAAAACATAACCATAACATTAGATAAACAACGTAAGCATCAATTTTTTCTAGAAATATCAAACTTTTATTATTAATGTTTTAAGAGATAATTTTCAAAATTAATCATTAAAAAACTTTATTCTATTTTTGTTAGTTTATTAAGGAATAAGAATATTAAGAATTAGTGAATTATATAAATATTTTTTTATAGCTGCTGTCTGGGATAAAAATGCTACTCTAGCACTTCTTAGTCTATATGAAGCTAAAAAAGATATGTTAGATCATCCAAAAAAGAAAACCAAAATATGGGAAGCTATAGCTGTTGGCTTACAACAAGATTTCGGCATACGGGTATAAATGTACAAATTGTATAAATATTTCCTGATAAATATATCTATAAATTTTTTACTTATATAACTGTTAAATTGTTCATAATAACTCTAACTTTTTGTATTTTTTACTTATTCTTTACTTTATTCTTCTTATATACTCTTTACTAATAACTTTGTATAATTTTGTATTTTTTCAGATGTCTGCAGATCAAGTGCGCTGGAAAATAAATGCTCTAATAAAAAGATATAAACAGTGTGTTGACAATAATTCTAAATCAGGGAGAAGCTTAATGACTTTTGAATGGTTTGATCAAATGGATGAGATCTTTGGTCAACAAAGAAATGCTGCTGCGGAACGTACAGTCACATCAAAATTTTCTCAGTAACAAAGTCTACAACTTCATCAGCACAAAAATTGTACTCAAAAAAATCATCTACTTCTACAACAAGTATTTCAAATGAAAGCGTTTTGTTGGAAAATTGTTCCAATAAAAATGTACAGATTTCGACATCTAATAATCCTACAATAAGTGAAACAAATATAACAAAATGTCCACAGCCTGGAAGTGGTTCTAATATAGCTAAATCAAAAATTGCATTAGAAAATCAATGGTTAGAATATATGAAGATGAAAGCTGAACGTGATAAACTTATAGATGAAAAACAAACAGCTACTTTTGAGCAAAAAAAAGAAGCTTTAAAATTAAAAGAAAATATATTTGCTCTAAGAGAACAGAAATTGAACAACGTAATAAATATTTAAAGCAAAATTAAGAGAAAAAGAAAACAGGTATGCTCAACAATTAGCTATAGAAAAAGACAAATGTAAACTTCTGAAAAAATTACTTAAAAATGAAACTTCAGACTCAGAATAATTTTTAGAAACTTACATATAACATTTTGGTTCAAATATAATTATTCGTTCTATTAAAAAATATCTAAGGCCAGATTTAATTTTAACAAAGTTTTATTTAATTGCATTTATACATGCATCTTTTTTTGTGAATAAAATATATTAATATATTATGAATAAAATATATTAATAAATGTTTTATTTTAAAAGTTATTTAAAATATATATGTAAGAAAATCTAAAAAATAGTTTATTTTATTTTAAAATATTTTATTTTAATTAAATTTAATTAATGTTATAGTACGATTAATATATAAGTTGATAATATGCTTAGAGAGAGATAAGTATACTTTATAGTATATAAGTATACTACATATATAGTTTATAGTATAGTATAGTATATAAGTGTATAATAATTTCTTAGAAATAAGTATACTTTTGTTTTTATTATATACTATTAACAATGAACGATTTCTTAGTAGTTACTTAGTAGCAATCAAACGTGATTGGCTCTTACTTGTAGAAATTTGTTGGTTTTAAGGTAAGAGCTAATTACATTCAATTGCTACTAAATAGATACTAAACTGTCCGTTGAGTCCGTTGAATCTGTCCAATGCAAATACTATGTAATACTAAAGTCCAAAAAAATTTAGTTTATTTTAAAATTATATTAATTTAATATTACAGTTAAGATATAATGTTAGTATATATAGTTTTGGTTTATAGATAAGCATACTTTTTACTTTCAATATATAGATAAGCATACTTTTGCAATAAAATCAATATAATTTTGAAAAACTATTAATATTTAATTTTAATGTATTGTTTATTTACTTAAATAATTAAGTTTTAGTATATTTTAAACAAAATGTATATTATTTAAAAGAACAAGGCAATAAATACAGTTATTTTTTTTAAAGAATTAAAACAAGTATTTTTTTATTTTTATGACGCTTTGATATATTTTTTAAATGTTTACAGCTTAAAACTAATTATAATAGTACAAAAATTATATCAAACATTAAATCTCTAATATAAAAGTACAAAAAAGCATAAATGTACTAGTATAAATTGTTACAAATAAAGAATAATACTTAAAAACTGATACTTTTGTATTTTTAGATGTCCGTAGATCACAAGTGCGCTGGAAAATAAATGCTCTAATAAAAAGATATAAAGAGTATTGACAATAATTCAAAATCAGGGATAAGCTTAATTATTTTTGAATGGTTTGATTAAGTGAATGAGATCTTGATCAACAAAGAAATGTTACTGCAGAACATACAATCACATCAAAAATTTTCTCACTTAACAAAGTGTACAACTTTTATATATCAGCACAAAAATTTGATTCAAAATCTTCTATTTCTACAAGTATTCAATAAATAAATAAAGCTAATGTTTTGTTGGAAATTGTTCCAATAATAATATATAATTTCTACATCTACTGATCTTACAGTAAATAAAATAAAAAAAAAGAAACTTGAAAACTAATACTTAAAAATTAATTTTTTGTCTTTCAAAAAAAATATAATTTTTTTTTAAAGAAATACATGTTATAAATGCTATTTTATATATAAACGCTTTATTAAACGTTTAGAATTATTAATGATTTTATTTACTTATTTGTGTGTTTAATTATTATTTATTA